>JBBPMP010000040.1:0-62264 GCA_038090395.1 Boletales sp. KT-2023a
GATTTTCTTGCCAGCATCCATCACAACGTGATTAGAATATAACATCGGAGGCTGGTCTTTTTAATTTATGATTTACAGGCTACTACTTTGAACAATAATCAACCAGCCATGGAAGGATCATGCCAGCAGCAGCCATTATAATACCTTATAATACCTTGCACTGATCCACACACATTTGTGACCTTTGTCAAACTCGGAATAATAAACACGCTTGTATCACGCTAGGTGGGCGGTCCCGATGCTACTGTGCTGAACCCCTGGAAGCAGTAGCAGGTGGTGTTCCATACGTGGCTGTTTCCGGTGCATACCAAATTCTTGTTTTTCTCCTTCACTTCTTTTTCATTGGATTGATGTCATGTAAATAGTGCTAGATGAGCTTGTATTGACGCTTCCTCAGCTTGTCAAGACTACGACTCGTGAGATCGAGCAATATATTGCTGGCAATACCGTGTCACGTGGCGGGGTGGGGGCGTGGTTGAGTTTCGAGAGTCTCGAACGCAAAGCGCCATTGTATGCTGCTGGAATAGCCCAGCGAGTGAGTATTGAGGACAACGTTAAACTAACAATAAAGTATGTTCCGTGTTTGTCATTTTCAGAATCTAACCTCATCAGTGTATAGCATAGGGAAAAAAAGTGCATATTCGTTTGCTAGGGGATTATGCCTCTGAGCGTGACACCAGGATATTGGAATGGCCTCACGGAAACCATGAATTTTTCCGAAGAGAAAGTGAAGGAATATTTGTTCTTCATCCACGAGGACATCGTTCAGGCTTGGCGCTTTAACGACCCAGATGAAGTAAGAAATTACCCCTTTTTGATATCCTGGTGCTCAACGTTAGTAAGATCTTATGGAGCGATAACTTCAAAGGGGTGCTGATAGGCGCTTCAAATCTTGCAGTAGATAATGCTACGAAGACTGATAATCAGAATAAAAAGGAAAACTCGTGAGCCAAACAGTTCAATGATCCACCCAAAACAGCCCTTGACACGACACAGAGACCTCGACAATGTGATACTCACTCTGGGTGACATCATAGGCAAGTTGATCAAGGTAGCCATCATACTTCCCGCAATGGAAACAACTCGGTTAGCAAAGTTCATCGCTGAGACTTACAGAGTGCCGTGAGTCGTGCATCGTCTTGTCAGTGGTATGACCAACCTCATACGTTGCTCTAGTGAACGAAGGGTCGAGTGCTTCATGACATACATCACTGACTTAGTCTATGTCATGAGGATCCTCTTCATTGTGTTGCAGCAAAGGCCCATTACCACCGAGAATTCGGCCCACACACTCAAAGTGTATGAAGATTCATACAAAGAACGGATCCATCTCGAAATTTGCAACTTCTGTGAAAACAATACCATGTCAGGATGTGATACGGCGACGCAGCAAATCGAAGAGATGATCAAACGATATGGGTTCACTGACGATGGGGTGGCAGAGCTGTGGAAAAAGATGGAGGAGAAAAAAAAGATGACTCCGCAAGACTAGACTTTTGCGCAAAATCTCGACCGCCAACGGATTTGGTGGGTGGTCCTACAACTGATACAGTCCGGGATTTGGGGGGGGGGGGGGTGAAGGTTCTTGCCGTCTGCTTTTAGCATCGTATTCATGATACCGTGTTCGTCCGGCTCTTATAGTATCCCCGATGCGCTACACCACGAGTTTGGCGATAATCGCACCTTGGAGGGTGTCGGTCGGTGTTGCGAGGGATTTTGTTGATCTGCGATTAGCAATACGTTGGCAAGGCGGTCCGAGTGCGTGTTCTCACGATGTTATATTATTTCTATGCGGTGGGTATTAAATTGGCTGACACTGTCACTGGGGGGGGAATGTGGTGCCTGAGTCAGGTCAAATCCAAGTCTTTGTGTAAACATCACGGCTAGTAGACAATTCATGGCAAGTCACCGATCCTTGATCATATTCGTCCTGTCCACACCGCGATGCGAGGTCGTGGCAAAGAACCGATCATCGATGCCGTCCGACGCGTCTACAAACATTTTCTCAATCTGAGCACCCATCAGAAATTTCTTCCCATACGCCTTCCCTCTCCAAATCGCACCAAATATGCGTCCGTAGTTGGAAGGGGAAAACGAGGATGACGTGTAGTAGCGGCCAACCTGCATGTTCATGATGGCAAATCATCATCTCATGAAGATGAGCCAAGTAGATACAAAGTACAGTATTGCTTTCCTCTTCCTTTAGTTTATGTTCATTTGTGTAGCTGAAGATAAATACTTCATTTCACCTTTTTTCATTCCCACTGCAAACATGCCTGCTGATTTACTCACAAAGGCATTACCTAGAGTCAAAGTGCAGCATTTCTGCACCATGCTTGGACTTGGTTTGATTCAGTAGATTTAGCTTCTTGGGATCAAGATTCAACCTCCAGGTATTGGCAACTCTGGCACTCCTTCCCTCCAACCCAAAGCTGCTATCGTCCGAGAGAGCATCTCAGCCTCATTATCGCAGCGATCGAACGCGATCTCACACAATGCAAAGAATGCGACCATGGCTGCGAGGACATACTCGAGGTAATGCTTGGGTTTATCCTTCCTTTGTCCTTGTGTTTCAGCGTTAGTGCTCTGGAACCCCTACCAACGTCTGTTACGCCCTCATCCCTGCTGTTATTGGAGGGCTATCCCCCCATTGGTGCGACCGTTGGGGCCATCATCGTTGGACATCGATCCGGAGGAGAATACTTTTGATCATTTCCGCTACCTCCATCGTCGCTTAACACGGTCCGGCAATACTATGGTCGATCAACGTGGCATGTTCTTCCAAAGACACGGATTCTCTCCCACTTCCAGTCGATCACATCACAGCTTTGGTCAGCGTTTGGACGAAAGTGTCGAGGCGGGGGAAAGGGTTGGATCAGGAGCATGTTGATTGGTTCTGTTGACGGTCGTGCTTTTCGCTGCATTGCCATCCGACGTAGAGGCAAGTTTCATGGAATCTGCATCAGATGGTGGGGGCGCAGGCAATGGAGAGCCACCGACGGTACCATTTGTTGGAGCAGTAGGCAAAGCAGGGATGTATGGTGGAGGGGTTTGTGACGCCGGAATAGACGGAATCATGTTCACAATCTGGGGCGGTCCAGGGGGTCGCAGAGCTGCAGCGTGAGGAATGCTGGGGGTAGCAGATCGGGGTTGCAATGCCTTCATGTGTGTCTGCATCGCAATAGAGACCCCATTGGGAACCGCAGAGAGTGACGCAGAAGGCATTTGCCACGAAGTTGAGAGTGGGGAAATTCTGTTATAGAACGTGCGTGAAAGTTGAGCATCCCTGCAGATGAATGGTTGCTATGAGCCAGTCCTACTAGTGTGGGAGGACTGATTGCGGACGACCCTCCGTTGAGACAAGCACCAAGGTTACGTCATTATTGATGTTGATCTGCCTCGGTGAGAAGTGTCATCATGTGATGAAGGTACTCACGCGAGAAATCGTCGACGAAAACACGGTCCATTTCGTCGATACCCTCTGGTATAACAACCGGATCGTCATCTTCATCAAAACGCCACCGCTCTCGCAACCTCTGCGTATCTTCATCGTTCTCGTCTCCGAGTCCCAACAACCCCCATTGCGGACCGGTTCGCCAGCGCGCCAGAAGCGGAGGTGACCCGCGTCTATACCACTTAACGGATGCCACATCCCCATCAATAGCTATACGATCACCAGCGCCGCCCACATGCACTCCCGTCCACCCAATGGTTTGGCCACGCAGCAGATGCAGGATCTGAAGCTGGTGCTGGCTCAAGGCCAGGATGTTAGCGCAGCGATGAATGGTGCCCAGGGCCACCCCATCCAAACCCCGTATGTTGGGCATTTGGTGCCCAACGGCACCCATTACAACATGCAAATTGCTCCAGGTGCTAACTTGAACTTGAAGCTCGCACCAGGACGGCAGTGGAATGGGGTCGCACCTCCCGTTCAGCAGACGCCAGCCCTGAGTAATCAACAGCAGGACCCAAACACCGCCACAAATGCAGGTAGTCCAAGCCCCCTTCACGTGACTACAGGTGTGCTACCAGCGCGTACACCCTCTGCCAATGGTACTCGAAATGTTGGTCGGCCTGGAATAATGGGAACGTTGGACACATAATACCTGACGGGTAGTACACAACACACTCCCTTTCTCCTCATGTACAGGACGCCGGATCACCCCTTCCAGACGCGACCATCCATCCTTCGCACCGCGTCCCCACCCCGTTAGCCGCTCACACCGACGATGAAAATGACCTTCCCATCACTACAACACCAACAAGCTGTTGCTAATTTTCAAGCCGGTATGCAGGCGGTCCTCGACGATGATTGGTTTCATTCGTAATTGTATACTGGTGCTGGGCACGTTGATCACGCCAGAGTCAGTCAGGTAATGTAAGAAAACGAATATCATACGTTATTCAAGTCGATGGCTCTCTGTTCATCTCGCGTACCAACACTGACCCCCTAGCCGCCAGCATCTGTCACGTCCTTTACGACTCTTTGAAACAATTTATTGATATGAGCGTCAAGGTTTCTTTGACGACCTGCACTGACCCTAGCTTGATCATTATTACAAGAGTCTACAAGATTTGTTGAAAAGGACTGTAGTATTTCACTGTAAATCAAGCCGTCTTCTGAACGGCTGATGAGTTCTCGCAATTCAGAAGAATGCACTGGGATCCTACATTGAATTCAGGACAAGCCTTCGCTTTTCATAAGCACATTACATATCCATAAAGGGTATGGTATCTTCAATTCAACTGTCACACTAGCCGACTTGAATAAACGTTCAACAAGCCCAGCATGAAGAGGCGTACTCAACGTTACTTTTCCCCACTTGGTGAACGATAATTCCTCTGTGGAGGCCGTGTTTCTACCTAGTCATTTGTTTGTTCATTTCTCTCCCATCTCATTCTTTCCAATGAAGCGCTCTACCATCCTCAGCCTTTTCGCTCTCGCGGTCCCTTTTGCTAGCGGGACGCCGAAGCGTAGGCATCATAGTGAATTGGCTCGACGTGCGAGTGTTGATGTTGACGTCCATAAGCGTGGAGCGTTCACAGATGCGCGTTTCACCTTCTACGATGTCGGGTTGTGAGTACCAAAGCAGCGTTTCATAACAGCAACACGCGTTAGCAACCATCCAATTGTGCTCACAGCAGCGTCCCTCGGGCTCCACGGCGACCTCACGCGGGCCAGGCATCAGGCGCATCTCGCACACGCAACGGATCCTTGCAAAGTCGACTGTCGAACACGGACTGACATACATCGAGACCTGCTCTCCACGACCCGGTTTTTTTCAATATCCTGAGAAGTTGTTCGGGCCATGTCAGAAGAAGATCAAGGGGGTGTTGGACCAATGGGTAACGAATCGACGGACACGATGGACGCCTTCGCCCCCGCTGAGCATTGGACGCGCCGCCCCATGACGTCCATGTCGTCGCCCAACGAATTCATCATAGACGACGTCTGGGGGCTGCTGGTTGTCATTACCGTAATCCAGCCGAGTTTTTTTTTTGTTGGATCTGGCAGCATTGTGTCTCAAGTATGCAAGAAAAATCGAGTGATCCAGGGAGCCAAGGATGGACTCCACCGAGACCCAGTTAATTGCATGTATATCAGGATCACCCTACATATTCAAAAAAACAGCGCACGGCCTGTCTACAAATGACCATGTACAGTCACGGTCTTCAACGGCTGTTCAAAGTCGGTGATGATATCTTGGGTGTGTTCAATTCCGACCGAGACCCGCTTCAACCCTCAACAATTACCCGATCCGCGGATAAAAGAAAACCAAGGCGACGTATCTGGGTCAGATCGGGGGTGACACCCGACGACCTGCGTTCCTCCTCGGACAACTGCTCGTGCGTTGTCGTCCACAGGTGAATTACCAGTGTCTTTGCGTTCTCCACGTTGGCGAGCCGGCTCGCCCACCATGGCGCTCGCCGTCGTGTGGTCCCCCGAACGCCCAAGCTGAGCACCCCAGAGTAGGCGCAGGCGTGGTACGGATGGCTCGCCAGGCCGAGGTACGACACCCATGCGATCTTCGGATGGTTTTCGAGCCAGCTGCGTGCGACGCGCGTGAGGAGCGGTTACACATTCAAAGCGAGAGAACGTACTGAGCGAGGGTGAGCGCGTTCTCGCAGTGTCGCTGGCAGCGCAGGCTGAGCGTTTCGAGACCCTGCAGGAGGAGGAACGCCCCAAAGGGGTTCAGCGCGTGCTCGATGTCGCGCAAGAGTTCGACGCGGAGCTTGACAGCGAATGCGACCGGTCCGAACGTGTCGCTGAACACGAGTCCGTGGTAGCTCTCGGAGGGGTTCGTGAACGAGGGGAATTTACCGCTGTGAGTCCAGTCGAGCTTGTCTGGGGGGCGTTGGATGAGTGGTACGGCGTGCAAAGCGGATGTGTACCCGAATCAATGATGATACCTGCGATCTTGGTTCCGTGTCCCTCGATCCATTTCGTGGCACTGTACTGTGCACACCGTCAACGAAACCAGGTTGCGTCCCCATGATCCGACTGACCACCTCATCCCCACCACCTGCGATGCCCCCGGCTCCGCCGGCGGTCTCGCGCGCATCGACACCCTCTTTGGCAAAGACTTCCAGACCATCTTTTCCAACTCCCCCCTCGTCTTTGGCGCATTCCCCGGCCTTCACGCCGGTGGGCCACCCTCGGTGCCTTTTCCATCACCCATTTTTGGTCCTACACCACCCGCTTCGTCTGGACTTACGTCGCCGTCCTCTACTGGAGCACCATGTACCTCACCCACCATTACCTCATCGATGTCGTCGGCGCCGACGAGCTCCGCGCCCCTCCTCTCGACCCTCGCTCAAAGTATGAGCATGACCTCGAGACCTGCCGCCCCATTGGTCCAGATGAGTTTGCTAGCGACACCGCCGAGTCCGTCGATCTCCGACGACGACGACGACGACGACGACCGCCCCATCTCGTACCATCTCCCAATCTCGACCACACCCACCCCCACAAAAAGTCCGTGGGTACCATGCATCGTAACACCGCGAGCATTGCTACTCTCATCCGCGCCGACGAGCGCACGGACGGCTGGAGTCCCATTGGCAACAAGCCCCTTGTCTTTCCTCCTCCCAGTCGGTGATATGTAGCTTACGATACCTCATTCACTCCTTAATGTCCTCCTTTTTCTTATCTACCTTGGTCGAATCATACGTGCACTACCCACTGAGCGAGTATCCTACGTCCTCCTTGACATTCGTCTGCATTGCGATCAGCGCGTCCAGCCGGGTGACAGTGCAGAATATTCGAGTTGTAAAACACCGTCTCGCTCGCTGCCACTCCACATCAGCCACGTACACACACACCATACGCACGCTGTAATACGAGCCGGATCGCATCGGGTATCGTGAGTGGATCCCGTGACGGGTCTAGCGTCATCGACTGCGCACGCTGCGCCGCATCCCGCGGGACCGCGTGCGACCCCGGGACGAGGTGCAGACACCCGTCCTCATACAGTACCCTACTAATCCCATCGTCAGCGTTCCGCATCGCCACTGACACCTCCGATCACCCACGTGTTCCATTGTACCTAGCACGAATCAGCGGATCAGCGGGATAGAGACGGCCACAAACGCGACGACGCATCCCAGGGGGGGTCAGCACGAACCGTGTGAGTACCACCACCACCCACCCGTCTGCAGCCTATCCGGCGCCTCCAGCAGCGTCGCCGCGACCCCGCGCACCGCCTCGAACATGTACCACCGCGCGAACACTGGTTCCCCGAGCGCGGGGTGCATCACGTGCCGCACGCCCCACGAGTCCGGGTCGTCATCATCATCATCGTCGAACAGGGGGAACTACTTCCCGACCGTGCGGCGGTGCGGCCAGGTGCCCGCACGCGTCTAGTTGGTCACTTACGCACGTCTGGTCGGTCACCTGCTTGCAGGTGGCGCGCAGCATGGGCAGGAGCGCCGCTGGGACGAGGTCAGGGACGAGGATGTACCCTTGCACGTCATATATCGCCTTCAGCGGGGAAATGGTCATCGTATTATCGGTGCAACGATCGTGTGTGATGATCAACTGGGATCTGCTACTAGGACGGCCCGCTCCGGCCCGCTCGACCGTGTCCGGTGCGATTCGCTCGCCTTCCCATGTGCTTATATAACCATCTCGTTCGTTTTGATGGGTGTTGCGCGTGCAGCACGCGTGTCTTATAGTATGACTAGCGCCATTGACGCCGAGTCTTTTGATCCTTGTCCGTGTATCGTTCTTTCTGCGACCCTTTCTTCCATTCCAGTACACTGCTACTTATCCCTGCCATGTCATCGCGCCCAGGACAACCCGAGCAATTTGTCCACATATCAGGTTAGTGACAGCTTCAACATTGCCGTGCCTTCATTGGTGTAGACCAATTTTTGAATCACAGACATCACTCTTGCTCTCCAACAGCAATTTGACAAAACCGTGAACCGGGTCGTAATTAAAACAAAGACCAGACCAATCAGTGACACCTCCGTCTCTATTTCTCCTGGCAATCGGCACAAGGAAACGTTCAGTCCGATTCTGTAAGACAAACGCTCGTTTGTTCGTGTTGCCTCGTGGACCTGAATTGTCATAATGGACACTCAGAGAATTACCCATGCGAGACAAGCTGTTCATAACAATGCACTATCCAATTCGGTTCTTCCATATACACACTGAAAAAACTGTCAGTGTTAATTTGAGCGTGGTGAATAACGAAGCAATGGACATTCCGGGCGGAGGAAAATGCGAGTCACACCATGTTCTTTTCCTTGACCGCTAATTTTACGTTCGCTTTTTAAAAGTGTACTCCACGTTTTTCAAACATGTCGAAGTCTTCATCGGCCTGAGCATGTCACCTCCATTGCCGCCTTCGAATGTGCTTGAAAATCCTGCCAGTTCTGTCCCCCTCGAAAGTTCTTTGGCCCCTCATCATGACACCGCTCCACCTAGCCCTCATGAAATCAACTCTCCGCTGCCTGTCTCTTCCGACAGTGCCTACGCTACACCTTCGAATGTCGCTGATTCCGATCTAGCTACGCCCGAACACAATAACCCCACGGTGGCCTCTCACGAGGGTACTCGCCAAAATGGCCATTTATCGTCCGTCACCAGCGACATCCTGAAGATATGCCCTAGGTAAGCACGTGTCATAATAGTCTTTTTCTTTCGTCATGTGTACTTTTTTTTTTTAGTTTCCGGCTATTAGTCATAGGAAACGTAAATCCAAATGAACTCACTCGACGATGATCACACTGACGGTGAAAAATTTAGTCGGGCGTCGGGAAATCTACCCTGATTAGAAAGGTGTTTGGGGTAGAGGATGTGGTGAGTCTATTTTTGCATGCGATCATGGTGCTTTCGCTACCCTTATATAACTAGAATGTTTCCGATAAAGGACGGGGTAAAGCCGACATCGAACGAGAATTTGTCGCCAAGGAAAATTCATTCTTTGTTGTCCACGACAGTCTTGGACTTGAGGCAGGAGAAGGCAACCATCTTGAAATGGTCAAAAATTTCATCAAGCAGCGGCGAGCCATGACGGATATAAAGGATAAATTGCACGCGGTCTGGTAAAGCACTACTACCACGTTTAGACCGGAACCAAACTAAGCAAGGTCTTCAGGGTGTGTCTTCCTGTTCCATATGCCAAGGGACGGCTTCTCGAAACTGGAATGGAAAATTTTTTGAGACAAAAAAAGGACATTTTGGGTGATAGTGCGTCAATCAACAAACTATAACTCTCCGTCCTTGACAAATTCCGCCATCAGTCCCGATTGTCGTTGTACTGACCAAGCTTGACCTGCTGAACAAGCAGCTCCTTTTTGACGTCTCTAGAAAGAATTCTGTGAAGAGTTTAGAAGAAGCGTTGATAAAGGTGGAATCAGAGAGGCCCACGTTTATTGACACTTACTGCACCAAACCCCTACGAGCAGCAACGGATGGTGTCCCATACGTGCCTGTTTCCGGTGCGTGCCGAATTCTTGTTTTTCTCTCACTTCTTTCTCATTAGATTGATATCATGTAACAGTGCAAGACGAACTTGTATCGACGCTTCCTGAGCTTGTCAAGACTACAACCCAGGAGATCGAGCGATTTATTGTTGGCAGAGCTGCGCCACGTGGCAGGGTGGAGGTCCGGTCGAGTTTCGAGAGTCTCGAACGCAAAGCGCCATTGTATCTTGCTGGAATGGCCCAGCGAGTGAGCATCGAGGACAACGTTAAACTAACAATAAAGTATGTTCCGTGTTTGTCATTTTCAGAATCTAACCTCATCGGCGTACAGCATTGGGAAAAAAAGTGCGTATCTGTTTGCTAGGGGATTATGCCTCTGAGCGCGACACCAGGATATTGGAATGGCCTCACGGAAGCCATGAATTTTTCCGAAGAGAAAGTGAAGGAATACTTTTCCCTCATCCACGAGGACATCGTTCAGGCTTGGAACTTCAACGACCCGGATAGAGTAAGAAATTACCCCTTTTATGATATCCTTGTGCTCAACTTTAGTAAGATCTTACGGAGCGATAACTTCAAAGCGGCGTTGGTAGGCGCTTCAAATCTTGTGGCAGACAATGCTGCAATGAACAATGATCAGAATGAAAATGAAAACTCGTGAGCCGGACAATTTGATCACCCAAAACAGCCCTTGACACCACACAGAGACCTCAACAATGTGATATACACCCTGGGCGACATCATAGGCAAGTTGATCAAGGTAGCCATCGTACTGCCCACGATGGGAGCAACTCAGCTAGCAAAGTTCATCGCCGAAACTTACAAAGCGCCGTGAGTCGTCGTGCGTCGTCCCGTCGATGGTATAACCAACCTCATACGCTGCTCTAGTCAACTGAGGGTCAAGTGCTTCATGACATATATCACTGACTTTGTCTATGTCATGAGGATCCTCTTCGTTGTGTCGCAGCAAGCACCGATTACCACTGAGCATTCGACTCTCGCACTCAAAGTGTACGAAGATTCGTACAAAAGACGGATCCACTTCGAAATTCGCGACTTCCATGCCAACCATGCTATACCAAAATGTGATACGGCGACGCAGCAAATCGAACGGATGATCAGACGATACGACATCACTGACAATGGGGTGGCAGAGCTGCGGAAAAAGATAGAGGAGAAAAAAAAGATGACTCCGTGAGACTCTTTTACCCCAAATCCCAACCGCCAACGGGTTTGGTGGGCGGTTCTACAATTGATTTAGTCCGGGATTTGGGAGGGTGAAGGTTTTTGCCATCTGCTTTTAGCGCCGTATATTATGATACCGTGCTCGTCCGGCTCTTATAATATCTCCGATGCGTCACATCTCGAGTTTGGCGATGGTGGTGCGAGGAATTTTGTTGATCTGGCGATTAGCAATACGTTTGGCTGTCACTGTCACTGGGGGAGAGGGGAGAGGTGGTACTCGAATCAGGTCCAGGTCGGATCCAAGTCTTTGTGTAAACATCACGGCAGGTAGACAATTCATGGCAAGTCGCCGATCCTTAGATCATGTTCGTCCAGTCCGCAATGCGATGTGAGGTCGCGGCAAAGAACCCTCTTCTGATCATCGACGCCGTCCGACGTGTCTACGAACATTTCTTGATGAAGGCCCATCAGAAATTTCTTCCCATACGCCTTCCCTCGCCAAATTGCTGGAAGAGGAGAAACGAAGATGACGCGTGGTAGCGGCCGACTTGCATGTTCATGATGGCACAGGAAGACGAGCCGACTCCAAATTGTCGATAGAAAAGCTTGGAATAAGAGCTCAGGAGAACAACAACTTGAATCTGATGCTTGGCTTTGACAAACGGCTCGCGATCATGGCCTCTATATGCTGACCAACTCAATTATGGGTTATATGCTATTTACTAAAATCTCAAACTCGAATCGAGCGAGCTCCGGCCTCAAGAACAACGAAGGGTCCCAAGCATGGAGAGAACGATAGCCGTGATCGGGAATGAAGCGCAACAACAAACACATGGGGGATTATGACATTTTTTGTTTCTCCTCTTCCAGTGTTTTGGCGAGGGAAGGTGTATGGGAAGAAATTTCTGATGGGCGCTCGGATCGAGAAAATGTTTGTAGATGCGTCGGACGGCGTCGATGATCAGAAGAGTGTTCTTTGCCGCGGCCTCACATCGCGGTGCGGACTGGACGAACATGATCAAGGATCGGCGACCTCCCACGAATAGCCTACCGGCCGTGATGATTACACAAAGACTTTGATCTGACTCGGGTACCACATTTCCCTCCCCCCCCAGTGACAGTGACAGCCGATTTTATACCTACCGCATAGGAACGATATCAAATGGCGAGAACACGCATTCGGACCGCCTTGTCGACGTATTGCTAATCGCAGATCAACAATATTACTCGCACCACCGATCGACACCCCCTAAGGTGCGATTATCGCCAAACTCGAGATGTGACGCATCGGAGATATTATAAGAGCCGGACGAGCACGGTATCATAATATACGGCGCTAAAAGCAGATGGCAAGAACCTTCACCCCCCCAATCCCGGACTATATCAACTGTGGAACCACCCACCAAACCTGTTGGTGGTCGAGATTTCGCGCAAAAGTCTAGTCTTGCGGAGTCATCTTTTTCTTTTCCTGGATTGTTTTCCGCAGCTCTGCCACCCCATCGTCAGTGATGTCGTATCGTACGATCATCCGTTCGATCTGATCCACCGCCATATCACATCCTGGCATGGTATAAATGTCACAGAAGTCGCGAATTTCGAGATGGATCCGTTTCCTGTATGAATCTTGATACACTCTGAGTGCGAGAGCCGAATTCTCGATGGTGATGCGCGCTTGCTGCGACACAACGAAGAGGATCCTCATGACATAAACAAAGTCGGTGATATATGTCATGAAGCACTTGACCCTCCGTTGACTAGAGTAACGTTAAGGTTAATCATGCCCCCCGACAAGACAAAACACAACGACTCACGGCGCTCTGTAAGCCTCGGCAATGAGATTTGCAAGCTGACCTGCCCCCATAATGGGAAGCTTGATGACTACCTTGATCAAGGTGCCTATGATATCTCCCAGGGTGTGTATCACATAGTCGAGGTTTCTGTGTGATGTCAAGGACTGTTTTGGGTGATCGAATTGTCCAGCTCACGGGCTTTCCATTCCATTTCGATCATCATTTCTCGTAGCATCATCTGCCACAAGGTTTGAGGTTTTTACCAATGCCGCCTTGAAGTCATTGCTCCGTAAAATCTTACTAACGTTGAGCACAAGGATATCAAAAAAGGGGTAATTCTTACTCCATCCGGGTCGTTGAAGTTCCAAGCCTGAACGATGTCCTCATGGATGAGGGAAAAGTATTCCTTCACTTTCTCTTCCGAAAAATTCATGGCTTCCGTGAGGCCATTCCAATATCCTGGTATCACGCTCAGAGGCATAATCCCCCAGCAAACGGATACGTACTTCTTTTCCCTATGCTGTACGGCGATGAGGTTAGATTCCGAAAATGACAGACACGGAACATACTTTATTGTTAGTTTAACGTTATCCTCAATGCTCACCCGCTGGGCTATTCCAGCAAGATACAATGGCGCTTTGCGTTCGAGACTCTCGAAACTCGACCGCGCCTCCACCCCGACACGTGGCATGGCTTTGCCCGCAATATATTGCTCGATCTGATGAGCCGTAGTCTTGACAAGCTGAGGAAGCGTCGATACAAGCTCGTCTAACGCTGTTACATGACATCAGTCTAATGAAAAAGAAGTGAAGGAGAAAAACAAGATTTTGGTACAGACCGGATACAGCCACGTATGGAACACCATCCGCTACTGCTCCCAGGGGTTTGGCACAGTAAGTCTCAAGAAACCTGGGCTGTTCTGCCTTCGCCTTCTCCAACGCATCTTCTAAGTTGTTCACAGTGCCTTTTTTAGAGACCTCAAAAAGGAGCTGCTTGTTCAGCATGTCGACCTTGGTCAGCACAACGACAATCGGGACTGATGGTAAAATTTGTCAAGGACAGGGAATTATAGTTTGTTGATTGATGTACTATCACCCAAAATGTCCTTTTTTTGTCTCAGAAAACTTTCCATTCCAGTTTCGAGAAGCCGTCCCTTGGCATATGGAACAGGAAGGCACACCCTGAAGACCTTGCTCAGGTTGATTCCGGTCTGAACGTGGTAGTAGTTCCTTACCAGACCGCGTGCAGTTTTTCTTTTATATCCGTCATGGCTCGCCGTTGTTTGATGAAATTTTTGACCTTTTCAAGATTGTTGCCTTCTCCTGCCTCGAGTCCAAGACTGTCGTGAACAACAAAGAATGAATTATCCTTTGCGACAAATTCTTGTTCGATGTCGGCTTTACCCCGTCCTTTATTGGAAACATTCTAGTTACGTAAGGATAACGAAAACACCGTGATCACATGCAACGATAGACTCACCACATCCTCTACCCCAAATACCTTTCTAATCAGGGTAGATTTTCCGACGCCGGACTAAATATTTCACTGTCAGTGCAATCATCGTCGGATGAGTTTGGTTGGATTTACATTTCCTATGACCAATATACGGAAACTAAAAAAAAAGATGTACCCATGGCGAAAGAAAAAGACTATTATGACACGTGCTTACCGAGGGCATATCTTCAAGATGTCGCTGGTGACAGGAGATAAATGGCCATCCTGGCGAGTATCCTCGTGAGAGGCCGCCGCGGGGTTAGGGTGTTCGGTGGTAGCTAGATCTGAATCAGCAACATTCGAGGGTGCAGCGTAGGCACTTTCGGAGGAGACAGGTAGCGGAGAGTTGTTTTTATGAGGGATAGGCGGAATGGCGTCATGACGGCGCAGGGAATTTTCGGTGGTGTTCGAGCGTTCGAGCGGAGCTGCATCGGGATCACCCAACTTCGAAGGTGCGGCGTAGGCGCTTTCGGAAGGGACAGGAAGTAGAGAGTTAATTTCATGAGGGCTAGGCGGAGTAGTGTCATGAGGGGGAAAAGAACCTTCGAGGGGGGCAGAACCGGCAGGATTTTCAAGCACGTTCGAAGGCGGCAATGGAGCTAGCATGCTCAGACCGATGAGGACTTCGACATGTTTGAAGTACTTGGCGTACGCTTTCGAAAGCGAGCGTCAAAATTTCGGTCAAGGAAAAGAACATGGTGTGACTCGCATTTTCCCCTGTCCGAATCGTCCATTGCTTCTTTATTCACCACGCTCAAATCTACACTGACAGTTTTTGTAGTGTGCATACGGAGGAACCGAGTTGGACAGCGCATTGTTACCGACAGCCTATCTTGTATAGGTAATTTCCTGAGTGTCATGACAGCTCAGGTCCTGAGGCAACACGAACAAATGAGCGTGTCTTACTGAATCGGATTAAACGTTTCTTTGTGCCGATTGCCAGGAGAAATAGAGACGGGGACATCTCTGAGGCATCCGGCCTTTGATTTAAACACGACATGGTCCACGGTTTTGCCAAATTGCTGTTGGAGAGCAAGAGTGATGTCTGTGTTTTAAAAATCGGTCTACACCAATGAAAGTGTGGCAAAGTTGAAGCTGTCATCTACCTGATATGTGGACGTGCTCAGATTGTCCTAGGCGCGACGACATGGCAGTGTACTGGAATGGAAGAATGGGGTGCAGGAAGAACGCTACACGGACAAAGACCAAAAGAGTCAGCCTCAAGGACGTTGGCCATGCTGCAAGACACGCATACTGCACGCCCAACGCCCACCAAGACGGACAAGATGCTTACATAAGCACATGTCCCCATAGCGAGTCCGAACAAATCGCACCGGACTCGGTCGAGCGGCCGGAGCGGGCCACCTTAGCGGATCTCAGTGGATCATCGCACGCGATCATTTGCACCGATAATACGATGACCATCTCCCCGCTGAAAACGACGTACGACGCGCAAGGGTACATCCTCGTCCCCGACCGCAGGAGGAACGCCCCAAAAGGGTTCAACGCAGAGTTTGACGGCGAACGCGACCGATCCGGACCTCTCGGTGAACACGAGTCCGTGGTAGCCTTCCGAAGGGCCCGTGAACGAGGGGAATCTTCCGCTGCGAGTCCAGTCGATTTTGCCTGGGGGCGTTGGATGAGGGGGTACAACGAATGCAAAGCGGATGCGTACTCGAGTCGATGACGACACCTGCGATCGTGGTTCCGTGTCCCCCGATCCTTTTCGTGGCGTGGCGAGCCGGCTCACCAACGTGGGGGACGCAAAGACGCTGATGATTCACCCTGGATGACGACGCACGAGCAGTTGTTCGAGGAGGAACGCAGGTCGTCAGGTGTCACCCCCGATCTGATCCGGGTACGTCGTCTTGGTTTTTATTTGTGTGAAATCGTGTGTTGAAGATCGGAGCAGGTCTCTGTCAGAATTGAACATATGCAAGATATCTTTGCCAATTTTGAGCAGGCTTTGAAGACCGTGACTGTACATGATCGTTTGTAAACGGGCTATGCAGTTTAAATTTGTAGGGTGACCTTGATTAGTACATGCAAATAACTGGCCATGGGTCTCAGTGGAGTCCATCCTTGGCATGTTCGAACTCCGAACTGTT
The DNA here is from genome assembly GCA_038090395.1 of Boletales sp. KT-2023a. NCBI lineage: Eukaryota > Fungi > Basidiomycota > Agaricomycetes > Boletales > Boletales sp. KT-2023a. Next base: position 16,511 of record JBBPMP010000040.1, read on the forward strand.
TACCAACCCCCCTGGATCGCTCGATTTTCTTGCATACTTGAGACACAATGCTGCCGGATCCAAAAAAAAAAAATCAAGTGGATTAATCACACCCAGCAACCCCAGATGTCGTCTATAATGGATTCGTTGGGCGACAACATGAGCGTCATGTGGCGGCGCGTCCAACGCTCAGCGAGGGCGAAGGCGTCCATCACATCCGTCGATTCGCTACCCATGGCGTCCGACGCCTCCGTGATCCTCTTCTGACATAAGCCGAACAACTTCTCAGGACACTTAAAAAAAGCTGGGTCGTGGAGAGCAGGTCTCGATGTATGTATGTCAGTCCGTGTTCGACAGTCGACTTTGCAAGGGATCCGTTGCATGTGCGAGATGCGCTTCACGCCTGGCCCGCGCGAGGTCGCCGTGGAGCCCGAGGAACGCTGCTGTGAGCACAATTGGACGGTTGCTGATGCGTGCTGCTCTTATGAAGCGTTGCTTTGGTACTCACAAATTAGGGACTGCTTGTTGGTGTTGTAGTGATGGGAAGGTCATTTTCATCGTCGGTGTGAGTAGCTGACGCGGTGGGGACTGGTGCGAAGGACGAATGGTCGCGCCTGGAAGGGGTGATCCAGCATTCTGTAAACGAGGAGAAAGGGTGTGCGTTGTGTACTGCCTGCCAGGTATTATGTGTCCAACGTTCCCATTTTTCCAGGCCGGCCAACACTTCGAATGCCATTGGCAGAGGGTGTACGCGCTGGTAGTACACCTGTAGTCGCGTGAGGGAGGCTTGGACTACCTGCATCTGTGGCGGTGTTTGGGTCCTGCTGTTGATTACTCAGGGCTGGCGTCTGCTGAACGGGAGGTGCGACCCCATTCCGCTGCCGTCCTGGTGCGAGCTTCAGGTTCAAGTTAGCACCTGGCGCAATTTGCATGTAGTAATTGGTGCCGTTGGGCACCAAGTGCCCAACATACGGGGTTTGGATAGGGCGGCCCTGGACACCACGCATTGCCGCGCAAACATCCTGGCCTTGAGCCAGCAACAGCTTCAGATTCTGCATCTGCTGCGCGGTCAAACCATTGGATGGACGGGAGTGCATGTAGGCGGCGTTGGTGATCGTATAGCCATTGATGTGGATGTGGTATCCGTTAAGCGGTATTGACACGGCTTGCACCTCCGCTTTCTGGCGCGCTGGCGAACCCGGTTTGGGTTTGTTGGGACTCGGAAGCGGGGCAAGGGGTTGGATCGGGAACGTGTCGATTGGTTCCGTTGACGGCTGTGCTTTTCGTTGCATTGTCATTCGACATAAACCCAAGTTTCACGGAATCCGCGTCAGATGGTGACGGCGCAGGCGATGGAGAACCACCGACGGTACCATTCGTTGGAGCAGTAGGCAAAGAAGGGATATGTGGAGAGGTTTGTGACGCCGAAATCGACGGAATCATGTTCATAATCTGAGACGGGGGGTCGCAGAGCTTGCAGCGTGAGAAATGCGGGGTAGCAGATTGGGTTTGCAATGCCTTCATGTGTGTTTGCATCGCAATAGGGACCCCATTTGGAACTGTAGAGAGTGACGCAGAAGGCATTTGCCGCGAAGTTGAAAGTGGGGAAATTCCGTTAGAGAACGTGCGCGAAGGTTGAGCATCCCTGCAGGTGAATGGTTGCTGTGAGCCGGTCCTAAATAGGAGGGCTGATTGCGGACGACCCTCCGTTGAGACACGTACCAAGGTTGCGTCATTTTTGATGTATTGCTCACATCCAGGCGAGAAATCGTAGATGAAAACACGGTCCATTTCGTCGACACCTTCTGGTATAACAATCGGATCGCCATCTTCATCAAAACGCCACCGCTCTCGCAACTTCTGCGCATCTTCAACGTTCTCGTCGACATTTTCGTCCAAACGCCGACCAAAGCTGCGATGTGATCGACTGGAAGTGGGAGAGAATCCGTGTCTTCGAAAGATCGCGTCACGTCGTGTTAAGCGACGACGGAGGTAATGGATATGTTCAAAAGTATTCTCCTCCAGATCGATGTCCAGCGATGGTGGCCCCGACGGTCGTACCAAAGGGGGGATGGCCCTCCAATAGCGGCAGGAATAGGGGTGTGACGGACGCCGGTAGAGATTCTAAAGCGCAAACGTTGAAATGCAAGAACAAAAGAAAAGTAAACCCAAGCATTACCTCGAGTATGTCCTCGTAGCCATCGTCGCGTTCTTTGCGTTGTGCAAGATCGCGTTCGATTGCCGCGTTAATGAGGCTGAGACGCTCTCTCGGACGAATAGCAGCTTCGACTAGGAGAGAAGGAGTGCCAGAGTCGCCAATACCCGGGATCGAATCTTGATCCCGGCATTGCGGCTGTATCGGATTGCAGGGGCACCTGCTCGTCCGACGACGTTACTCGTGATTTCACGACGGCGAAAGCATATATAAGACTCATTCAATACATCCGCCTCATCAAACTAGGATCATGTCAGATAGAACAATTCAAGTGTGAGAGGTGCTTACATTGAGCATTTGAATGATCCGATGGCCAACTCTTTCGATCCGGCGTTCTCTCCAATAAGGATAGATCGCCTTCGCCAGCCGTAAAAGTTGCGCTGGCAGTGGTTTCCAGGCTGGGACAATGAAGGAGCTGTAAATTGGCTGACGCTGTCACTGGAGGGGAAAAAAATGCGGTGCCTGAGCCAGGTCAGATCCAAGTCTTTCATGTAAACATCACGGCAGGTAGGCTATTCGTGGGAAGTCGCCGATCCTCGATCATGTTCGTCCAGTCCGCACCGCGATGTGAGGCCACGGCAAAGAACACTCTTCTGATCATCGACGCCGTCCGACTCATCTACAAACATTTTCTCGATCTGAGCGCCCGTCAGAAATTTCTTCCCATACACCTTCCCTTGCCAAATCGCGCCAAACATGCATCCGTGGTTGGAAGAGTAAAAACGAGGATGACGTGTGGTAGCGGCCAACTTGCATGTTCATGATGGCAAACCGTCGTTTCGGGAAAATGAGCCGAGTACATTATCGATAGAAAAGCTTGAAATAAGAATTCAGGAGAATAACAACTTGAATCTGATATTCGGCTTTGACAAAACAGCTCGCTATCGTGGCCCCTCTATGCTGACCAACTCTGCGGGTTATTAAATCTTTTCTTAGACAAACGAACTCGGATCGAGCGAGCTCCGCCTTAAGAACGACGAAGGGTCCCAAGCACGGAGAGAGAACGAGAGCCGTGATCGAGGATGAAGCGCATCAACGAAGAAGTCGTACAATGTACCGTATTCCCGATCCGTCTTCATCCCGACGACCCCTTGCATAGGCGCGCCAACACTTGCTTCGCCACCCGCTGCCGTCCCTCTTCCACGCTCTCATACGTCGTCGGCAAGTCGAACCGTTCGTGTCCGATCACGATCCACACCTGGTGCCGACCTTGCCGTTCTGTCTCATGAAACAACGGCGTGCCGCAGCGGTGTTGCGCACAATAGTCTGACAAGGAACCCCGTCAAGGCATGGCACGACGCACGCAAGGGGAACTATGTATACCGATGAGCATCCTCACGTGGGACGGCGTGGTTTTGGCAGCCACGAAGTCTTCTCGAGAGATCGTCGTCGACGTGTTGGCGGACGAGATCTCCTTGCCCTTACCCTTGTCCTGTGCCGTGAGCGGCACATCGGCGCTCTCTGCCGTTGTCCCACCGCTAGCAGGTTCTGTACGGACAAGAGAATGAGTCACCACAACTTGTCAGGTCGATGCACGTACCCGGCTTGATCGGCAACATCTTGTCGTCTTCATTCCGGCTCGAGCTCTCGGAGAATTCAGATTCATCCGAAGACACCACCTCACCGGGTTCCAATTCTGCAGGTTCAACTGGGCGACGTGGGCCACGAAGCGAATCGTCAGGCTTGTGACGAGATGGTCCGCCCCCAGAATGTAGCACATCGACGGCATGCGATTCACCACCATACACGTCACGCAGGGGACGAACGCCATACAATGGTCCACTTCCCGCGACCCTAGGGTCCAACGTTGTGGAGTACGACAAGACGTACGCCTGTGCATTGTACGACGTCCCAGGGTTGTATGCAACAGGACGAGCAGCACCAGATCCAAACCCGCTTCCAACACCTAGCCGAGATGGATCGCACGAGCCGTCCGCGAGGAAGCTCTGCGACCGACCCATGTCGCCCGGTCCGGAAATGCCATGCATCTGGTCGCCGCTCGGGCCCGGGTGGATGGACAGAAACTGACCCATAGGGGTAAGGTAACTATCTTCACCCTCTACCCACCGTTTAATCTTTTTACTCTTCTTCTTTGCTGGTGGGGCTAGCTCTGCGTCTTCCGCAGTCCCAGATTGTTTTCGCTTTCGAGAAGTATCCGGATTATAGGCGTGCAATACGTAGGGACTCACGTAGCCATTTGCTGGGGTTCCACCTCGAAAACGAACGAATTCGACAGCCCCATGTTCAGCAGCGTGACATATGACACCTACTCTGGCGTCTGCTTTGTTCCGATAGTCACTCGGAACAGAATATCGCCGAACCTGGTCTGACGTGGGAGAAGTGGACAATTTGATGACCATGCTTGCACCGAATGCTAAAGACGAGTAGGTCACCATCTTTCCGGAAAAGCGGGCGAAGGATACTAACCGTCTCTCTCCTTGTCATACTCGAAATGGGGATGAAGGTCGGGCTCAATCTTACTGAGCTCCGACGTCAATGCAGGATACACCAAATTGTTCGAAAATGAACGCATGGTCCGCGTGATTTTGGCGTCGAGGGCGGACGTGATGGTGCGGATGTAACCTCCAATGCCCTCGGACATGGCTTGCAAACAAACTGCCGCCTTGGCATCCGATCGCTTGGGGAACCTGGCATCGACAAGGGACGCCTTGTATTCGCCAGGACGACCGAGTTTGAGGAGACAACCGTGTACTGCAAAGAACTGAGTGACAAAACGGGAGGTCAGAGAGAGATACTGACAGCCAGGGGGACCATCGGACGTGAAGAAAAATGATAGCATCAGTTTACCACCTCTGGCATTCTGAACCATTGTATTTAGCCATCCCGGGGCGTTTATTTCGGAGGCGACGTTAGTTTCAAACGATTCCGGGAATGGTCTTGGAAGAGACTCGAAGAAGGCTTGTAGTGTCCAAGGCGTGGTAGCAGTCAATGGAAGAGTATGTGACGCATTGGAAGGAATAGGAGATTGAGGACGCGCTTGACCATTGCCATGCTTGATGAAATCCAGGACACCTTCGGAAACTGCGACCTTTGCACAGCCTTCTTTTGCATCCAGGAAGAGGTCAAACGTCGGATCGGCGATGTATACGCGAACGATGTGAGGTGAAAGTTGTATGTGAAGCGCACAGCCCTGTTCTACATTGAGTCAATGGCGCGCGTTGGGATAGGAAGGGTCAGAATTACTATACATCCACTTGGGGTCAGAGAAAGGGACCCAGTGAGGAACAACACAGCCGGCACGCCACTCGAGGCAGCATTTCTCGATGGCGTCTACGAATGTCGAATGTGATGCCGTGGGGTGTACGGGCACGGAGTCGGAGGGAGCCGCATTGATATCTGGACTGGCTGCGAGCATTGCATCATTGGTGATAAAATCGAGTACGCCCATATCGATGGCTATTTTTGCAGCTTCCAATTTTGCCTCGTTTTTCTTTGTGAAAATGGGCTGTGTCGTGTAAGAACGCCGGGTGCCGTCCGGTCTTGTGATCGTCAAGATGCATTGCTTGTCTATGACCAAGGTCAGTATCGGCGCACACACGGGGAAAAGCTCACTCCTTTGACTGGCGTGTTCGATGAACTCGAACTTCAAGGCGTCGGCGTTTCGAAAGGTGCGCTGGCACGCCTGGTGAAGCTGTGAGACTGCGCTGACATCGCCTGGCTCACTGCAGGTCATAGGTTGTGTGGGCTGTTGGTAAGCGAGAAAGTCGTCAAAGGATATGACGCCAATGTCGAGTAAGTTCTGGGTGATGCTCTCAAGGACTGGCTGTGATATGTCCATGATGTCGAATCTCCAGGCGGATGATGAAGGCACAGCCAAGACAACCCGAACAAGGATGTCAGCCACACGTCGCAACCACATCTTTATTATACTCCCCCACTTCACCCCTCCTTCGTTATGAGCGTTTACACTTCCCCGTACAACCCTGTCGTCAGCGATGTACGCACAGCTGCCAGGACTCCCAGCCCGACTCCCAGCGAGATCGAGGCCCTCAACCAAAAGACCATGTTCAATTACGCCGGCATGTTTCGGAGAGACAAGATGTTCACGAAGAAATACCTCGGTTCGTCTTTTTTTTCTGTTGTTCTCGAGGTGCTCATCGATCCTTCACAGTATATTATGTCGTCGGCATCCTTGCCATCGTCATCGGCTCTCTTTTCATCTTTTACCATAACCAGATCGTGCACGCCATACAGCCCGAAGCCAATCGGATACACGGGTACGCCAAGCCTTTCTATTCCTCCTTGTACTGACCACCTCGCGCTGGACTAGTTTACCAGCTGGTTGGCTCATTCCAATCGCCATTTTCTTTATCATATCATTCCCCCCAGTCCGTTTTCATCTCACTCACTTCTCCATCTCATTCAATTCGCCTCTTAGTTGTTCGGTCATGAAATCATTGCCATCGTCTGTGGTCTCGTCTGGGGCATCTGGGCAGGTTTTGGAATCACCGCCGCCGGCACATTGCTTGGTGAAGTAGGCAATTTCTAGTACGTACTCGCTTGCCTTCCATCCGTTGGCACCTCACCCTTCCTCAGCGCCTTCAGATATATCTTCCAGAACCGCGCCGAGAGGGAGGAAAAGACAAATATTCAGTATGCTTGTCTTGCCAGGATCATTCGAGAAGGAGGTTTCAAAATCGCTGTCATTGTACGCTACAGCGCCGTACCTGGTCACTGTAAGTACTTCATCTTCCTATGCGCCTTGCGCTGACAGTGGCTTCAAGTCACGACTGCCATTTTCGCCGTTTGCGGGATGAATATTTTCGTCTTTATCCTCGCCGCTCTCTTGTCCATGCCTAAACAATTCATTACTGTATATATCGGCACTCTGTTAGAAAGTAGCTCGACTGGTGTGTCTTCTGTCTTCCTTGCAACACCATGCTTATCAGGAACTAGGTTCTACCACGATTAAAAACAAAATTCTCAGTTACGTCGTTGGTGCCATTACAGTGCTAGTTACAATTGGTGCCATGTGGTACATTCGAAAAGAAGTCAACCGGGTCAAGCCCGATGTTATTTACGCTCGTCGAAAAGCTCGGTCGGTTGCAATTTTTTCCGTGGAACATTCTTTAATCTCCCACCACAGTCAAGCCAAGCTGGACGGAGATGGGTTGTACCAAAACAGTGGTATCACAGGATCAAATGACGACACTATATTCAACCCGAATGTGTCTGATGTCAACCTCACTACTTCCCTTGCGCGCTCAGACGCTCCCTATGACACGCCCTACCAACAATGGGATAAACAGGGTCGTGCAGTCGGCTATGCTGCAGACCCCCACGTCTTTGCTCCTCAACCGCGCCGAGCCAACGCTTCATTTGACCCGGCTCTTGTTGTTCCTTCCCGTTCAGGGAGTGCTGCAGGCGCCAATCCATCGCGTCAGGAAAGCTCCGATACAGCAGCATGGGAGTTGCAGACGAACGCCGCGGACGGACAAGCATACCCCATGCAGACTGTACCCGAAACTTCGGAACCACTGCGGAACCCGTTTGATAACGCGAGTTCGGAAACGGTCATCCCTCCCACTGTCGCACCACAACCGCGTTCATCCACTGGGGAATATGCGTTCAGCGCACCTCATAGCAGTTTCCAGGGCAACTCGACAACGAGGGTATTCTCGCCCCCACCTCCCAGTTATCGAGCTTAGGGGGGTGTAAAATCCTATTATCGTTGGACGGTACAGATGCCCCTCTGGACCCTACATTTCACTTTGTTGCACACACACCTTCGAGACGGATGCGTGAATAGTTATCTAGTACCTAACTTATAGCCGCCAGTACATGTACTACAATTTCTTTGTTCCACCCTACTTTCAAACTCATCATACCACGTTCATCTACCTTGGCCCATATTGATACACCGTTGGATTCGGACGAGTCGCGTCCCAACAAATATGGGTTCGGTTCCACTTTGGACTACAGTTGGCGCAAAATTGATGCACTCAGCACGAAGAAAGCTAACCATGACTTGGGCTACTGAGTGCTACCACTTCACGGCGATCTCGTACGCTTGCATGCGGCTATGACGCAGCATAGCTAGCATTAATGGGATGATATCATAAGGCTTGTATGTACAGCAAATTCCTGCAACCCACACCGTAACCACGCCGAGCAAATTTTTTGGTTTGAATGGCCCATATTGATATAAGCCTCTCTTGGGGGACATTGCGGGCGTCAGAAAGAACAAATACCGCACGGAGCTGCAGATGAACGCCGTAGCACATCCTTAGCGTCTGCAGCGTGTCTTTGTAACCTGTGGAGCCCCTCCCACCGCCCATCACAGTATTTTGCACTCCCCTGCTGGGAAAACTTGGCACTCAGGAACGAGTCTGCGACGAGTACGTTCTCTTACCTCCACCGGGCTGCTAGGTATTTTCTGAAGCATTTCGTTGCACGCAGCCGCATGGTGGTTATCTAGTTCTAACTTAGTCAGTCATATTCATTGGAACATGTACCGTCCAATAGTGCAAGTGAAACGTTTACGGTGGTGATATCATGGGGCTGAGTTTCGCTTATAACAGTGACTCCACGGAACCAGATCTCGCGATAACCGTCCCTCACTGGGGCTATGTTCTTTCGACATGAGGCACAAGTATTAACAGTATCGGTGGTACTTAAAACCTACCCCACAGCATCCCCATCAGCCTCCCACTGGGACCCACAACTACCAGGCAGTCACCCTCCTGCCCAGACGGCACTTGCGGTCTCGGTACGCTCCGTCTACTATCAAGTGACACAAGCGAGTCGTGCACCACTTGCTGTGCGAAGCAGTGACACGACCGACGACTTCTGGAGTCCAAACTGAATTATGATTGATACTCCCAACGTCGAGCCCTACATCCCTCAGTTCCTCTGGCGCTTCTGGCTCTCCGACGCGTACGTCTCTTTCCTCCTCTCTCGCTTTTCCGGAAACCGGTGACATTCTTCTCATTCTAGAGACCCTCACAAGCACACCCTCGACGACCATCGCGTGCATATTTATGATGTATTCAATAACGCTCTCACCGAAACGCGGCGCATGCCTGAACAGACGCGCACCGTCTTCCACGACTTCATCCCCGACTCGCACGACGAGGGCTGCCAATCCGCCCTGCACACCGCAGAACAAGCCTTTGTCCGCCTCGAGAACGAAGCTGAACGTCTCCTTGCGGAGCTCGTGCTCCAGATTCGTGCCCGCGTGCAAGTCGATTCGGTTGATCCAGCACGCGCTATGCGGCGGTTCGAGATACCCATGTCGAACCGCACCCGGGACGTGTTGCTGAGGTACTTTGCGTTCCTGCGGTACCGCAATAGCGAGGCATATGCAGAGATGGTCGCTCGGGTGGGTCATCGCGTCGTCGTCGGGGAGGGGGTCGTCCAGTCACGGCCCGCATGGCAACGTATTCGGCGGCGTGCTGTCCTAGGAAGTTTTCATGCCTTTCTGCTTAGCAACGGTCCCGCGACGCAGACGCGGCATCGGTTCGAGGGGTTCGACTGTTGGCGTTTGTTGGACGCAGAGATTTGTTTCGGGGTCGCGTCGGAAGAACAGCAGTTTGTGCTGCCCGATACCTGTTTTGCCTCGCTGGATGAGAGCTTTGGGGGTGATTCGTGAGTGGGCCATTACGTCTGTTTTCGGTCGTGCATATTTTTTTCCTTCAAAGGACGTCAGCGCACCTGCTGTTCCCGGTAATGCCCACCCTGGCGCTTTATATTCTTGGGGTTCAGGATGAGGGCCAAATTCACGAGACTGAGCCTTTTACAAAGGAGGCTCGTATCGACGGTCATGGGTACGACGGGGCCGTTTGGGCGGACGTCGGTATCGAATCCCGCTCCGACGTCCATCTTCGCAACGCCTCTCTACTCCAACGAAACCCCACCCACCTCTATTTTTCCTCGCTCATGTCACTCGTTCAAGCGCTCTCCAGCTATGATGAATCCCGATGGATACCCGAGCATGTCGATTATGCACGACTGAAACAACGTGCGCGACAAAAGGCGACGTTGGAAAAGGTCACCAAGACACTACTCGTCAAGGGAAACGTGCTGTTGGTCGACTTGACGGACGAGGTGTGTAGGGTAGGACGAGACCCGGTTTGTCATGGTGGTTTCTCGGATGTGTGGAAGGGAATTTGGACGAACACGTTTGGGCAATCAAAAATGGTATGTGTTTTCGGTTTGGGTGGGACTTATGCTGGACGTATGTGTGAGCAGGTTGCGCTCAAGTATCTCCGTCAATATCAGAGCATGGCGGACAACGTACGCGAGAAGTTGTTGAAGGTGGGTCGACTGGTCGTCCGTGGTTTCTTTTTCGTTCCTGATGTATGCCGTAGCGTTTGAAATCAGAGATCGCTGCGTGGTATCGCCTGCAGCACGCAAACATTTGCCCTCTGTTTGGTGTCGTCCAGTCCGTTCACTCTATTGCGATGGTTTCTCCGTGGTGCAATAATGGTACGATCATGCAGTATATTCAACGGGAGGACGTGCGCGTGGACAGATTAAGCTTGGTAAGTAGCATAGCCAAAGAAAGCGACGCATTCACAGATCTGTACAGCTGATGCAAATCGGATCCGGTGTGAGCTACCTCCACAACATGAAGCCCGTCGTAGTCCACGGTGACCTCAAAGGCGTATGTCCCCACGCAATGCTACCAGGGTCGCGTATTGACTGATGCCCGCCCGCAGACCAACATTCTCATCGACGACGAGGGAACCCCCCTGATCTCCGATTTCGGGCTCTCAACGGTCGTTGAGGAGCTCTCGCTTACAGACTCCGGCTTCCGCGCTATGCAAATGGGCACATCCTTGCTAGCCGGGTCGACGCGCTGGATGGCGCCCGAGCTCATCCTGTCGCTCGTCGAAGACGATGGGGTTCCGTCCCCTGTTTCGCGCGAGAGCGATGTGTTTTCGTTTGCATGTGTCTGTCTCGAGGTGCGTTGTCGCTAGTGGGTTCATGACGCGTGCTCATGTATTCACACCTCAGGTAGCGACGAACGACTTGCCGTATGCACATCGTCGTAACGACCGGGCGGTGACGATGGACATTTTGCGCGGCGTCCGGCCGTGTCGAGGGGCACCACCCATACCAGATCTGCGACTGACGGCAGTGCAAGAGGAGGCATTTTGGGGCGTGTTGGACCGGTGTTGGGACGCGATCCCGTCGTTACGACCGACGATGACCGAGGTGGGCAAGTTGCTGGGCATGGTTGTGGAATGAGGTCAAGAGATCATTATAAGGTATTTTGAGATCAGTGTATTTACCATATCTAAATTTGCATCGGAATCATTATTAGCATATTTCTGCCACGTACATTACATCCGCGTAGTAGTAGCGAGTGAAATTATTCTCGACACTGTTCGCTACCAACAGCGCTCAGACTACACCGAGGACCGTGCTGTTAGGTTGAAACGGATGCCGGTGCCGCTCAGCCATCTCTCCTAATACTGCATCTGCCACTGCCCACATCCGTTCCACTTTGGGATCCCGCGCGCACCACTGTTGCTGCTCGAGGAAGACTGACCGGAAACGGCGGCGGGCAGGCGGTCGCGTGGGTGAAGCCTGGCCTTGTGAGCGGGACGGTGAGTGCTGTGCGTCGGCCCGCTCTGGTGTTGCTACAACGTCAGCCACCTTGGCTGGGCGCGGCCGACGTGGCGTTGACGGGCCAGCGCCTGGAGTCGCGGTCTCCTGTACTGTTTCCGACGATTGCTTGGTCAGACTCCCTCTGAGAGCAGCGTAAAAGGCTGCCGTCGAGGGTCGCTTGGCGGGAGAAGTGCTCGCCATCCTTGGCTTGTCGGGAGACGGCGCGTCGATGCGCCGCTTCTTGGTGGGCGTTTCCGGGAAAGGTGTGCCGTCGCCACCCCCGTCCGAGGACAGGCGGGTGAAGGCCACCGTACGTTTCTTTGAAGGTGTCACTGCGGGTGTCGGCGTTTTCTCTGCCCCAGTTCGCGTCGCCGACCGAGTACGGTGCCGCCGCTGCAGCAGATGTGACTTGATCTGGTCTGCGATGCCATCGCACTGCTTGTCCAGCGTTGTCACGACGGCCTTGAACGAGCTCGGAGAGATGGAATAGGAGTGGCAGAGGGCACGTTCCCGCACGGAGGTTTCCTGATCATCGTGAGGCGGTCTGACCCTCGACTTCGTACCGCAGGCGCACCTCCATCAAATGACACACCCAGTAAAAGATTGCGCACGACAAGACGTGCGCGCCGTACCTCTGCTTGAGCACGTCGACACGCGGGAGCGCCGCCTCGGCATCCTTCATACAACCAATCGCGTCGTCTCTCGGATAGATATGGTACGCGTCGACGAGGGTCTCGTACGTGACGTCCGCAAACGTGTTGCTTTCCTCTGTACCAAGGGCAGTACGTACTTTTCTGAGAATGTCGCTGAACTCGGTTGATGTTACACATGCTGCCGACATGGCAGACTGGAGCGATACCTCGCCAGTGTTCAATCTGCGGAAGCATTGTCGGTGGAGATGCCAGGGGAGACATGAAAAACGCGTACTGGTCAGAGGCCAAGTACGCGCATATGGCAGGTATCGCGGCAGTGTTTTTGATGGTAAAGCCGGAGCCAGGACATGTTTTGGCTGCAACGAGGCGTAAAATTGACTGGGCTTTTTCGAATGTCTCTGAACTGGAGCACAACTTGTTTAGTTGCTTGCGTTGTAGCGCCGCTGCCATAGTGGTAGTTGCAGAAACTGGCGACACAAACGCGTGACAGACATACAATGGCATCACGTGATGTGACGGAACGCGTTGATACATTTCAGAGTCACGAAATATTGTACACTGGTAGACTTGTAAAAAACTATGACGAGACGCTAACACTTCCCTCCAGGTCATAGAACCCCTTGTTATCCCAGCCACCGGCCGTCTGTCCTTCTCGCATCCACCCCAGTCTGTTCTGAGTAAGCATTGCCACCCGCAGGAAAACAGTTCCGTCCAGTGTTTCGAGTCCCACCTTGTCTTCAGCTTCATCTTCTCTCGCTTGTTGCGCAGGGGTTACTGTCCCACCCTCACGCCGTGTACGCCAACTTTCCCTCCGTGCACCATACAAAGAGGAATGGTGGGCGAGCGCACGTTGGGTCTTGCAGAGGTGCTCATTGGGGTGCACGATAGTTGTCTGGATGATCGGACACCAGGCATTCGGAGTGTGGGCCAAATCAGAGGTTGGCGTGGGGAGTGTGTTCGGAGCCGACTCAGGGGTTGGCCCTGGAACCACGTGCAAAAGGCTGTCAGTGTCCTTGTAAAACGATCGAACATTGAGTTGAGGACGTCCTCTGGCAATGTAGTACGAGAGACACGCAGTGAAGTAGGCCTTGAGCAACAGGCTTCGAGAAGAAAACTTGTCGACATATGCCAACAGTGAAGGAAGGAAAATCGAAGAGGTCACCAAATGCATCAAGAAGAAATCGGCATTGAAGGGTTTGTCAGATGAAAATCCACCGACACCGTAGATAAGAACGTTGGCCCAGGAAAGTTCCTCGATGGCATCTCCTATACCCTCCTCGGTTGAAATGTCAAACTTCCACATATCGACATATTCGTGTAGGATAGAACCGTGTTCAGTCAGAATCTTGGAGCACATTGTTTCTTCATCCATGTGCTTGATGTGGGAGAAGCGAGGGTCGCAAGAAATTAGAGTGACAATCGAGAGTGCAGTACGATTTCCAGCGGAGGTATTGACAGTAGAAATGACATCGGGAAACCAGACCCTTGGAAGCAAGTCTGAGTTGGAGGACTGAACTGCGGTCATCGCCAAACCTATGCGACAGGATGTCAGGTGGTGGAAATGAAACAGAGGTCAAGACAAACCCTCGGCACTGATACCGATAGAACCAAATTCGGCACCATATCCAGCGTGGATAAAGGGATGAAGCACGCCTTCTGAGAAACGCGACAACATTTCAGGGATCGCAGCACCAAAGTTGGCTTCTGGAGCAAAGATGTATTCTTCGAGGCACTTTTTCAACCCTTTCTGAAGCAGTTGAGTGGTAAAGTAATCAAGATAAGAAGCATAATAGCTCGAGAGACATCAACAATCACCGAAAAAGTGATATGCGGAGACATACCGTTCGTCGCCCAGGTGCTTGTAGAAATTGTGATCGTTGATGGACGCAGGAGAAGCAAACGCCGGGCGCTGATACTCGCAGTGCGTGGCGTAGGCGGCCTCGATGACGGATCCAGGTGCACCAAGGGCCCAGACAGCAAGCATGTGATGAGCAGCATGACTACGGGTCAGGTCAAAGATGGAGACCGGCACGTCTCGCTGCATAACATACTTGTGGAAGCCCTTGTAATTGAAGAAGATGTGCCAGCGCACATGGTTGTCTGCGAGGGTCTTGATAAGTGCGTCTGTGGAGGCTTTGTCTACACCAGGGAAGGTTCTTGGAGAGTAAATGGAAGGAGGAAGATGCGGCGAGTGAAAAAGGACATCCAAAGAGGGATGTGTGTGTGGGCCGGAGACAGCAGCGGCCATGCGTGGAGAGTAGTCAGTCAAGCCATGCGCGGACAAGGCCTGAGGTGGAAGGTGAGACGGATCCTCCGCTAATCGATGATACGGCTTGAACGAGTCAAGGTCGATTTCAGCCATGATTAGGAGAACCTGCAGCGGAAGACTTTATAAGCGATTCCAAGTCAGCGGCCGTGATCAAATCAAGACAGGGGAGACTCGGGCCGGGGTCGGGCCGGTCATGAAGAATGTTGTCGGGGGTGCTAACTCCGTATGACTTTGTCATGGCAGTTAATTGCCAAGAAACGGTGAGCACTGCATGCCTAGGAACATTGCTCGTCTTTGCCTGCGGTTTCTCGACTTTTTTCTTGCCGGCAGAGGGATCTCCTGTCCTACGAGAAACCTACGTCAGAAATGCCAACGCTAGCCGATATTCACCGCAAAAAATTAATCATACCGCAGTCTGCAGTCTTTTCCGCATCAAATTCACACATCGCCGCACTGGCATATTGCGACATTCCTCTCGTTTTGGTGCACTGCTGCTAGATCCTGTGTGTATGTTTGTGCTCCAAAACCTGCATGAAAGATGACGGACCTGATGCACACGATATGTGCCCGGGATAACAATGACATATGACTGTAGTCTCTTCAATGTTGGCAATCGGTCACGGGTCGTCATTGCCCAACAAATTTATCATTATTGCCAAGCAAAAGTCATCAAGTTCAAGCAGGGTAGATACGTTGCAGAACGTAGAGCAACCTACTGGTCCCCTCTTGGACGATGCAGACTGTGGGAGGCTTCGGAGAGAACCGTAAACGAATCCCAAGGGAGGTGATGTAAGCACGGTCCACTGGGCCGGATCAACCAAGCGTGTTAGCGGTTTGTTCACAGGATGGTTTTATGGTTTTAGTACAGGGATCCCACTGGGTAACATGGCCCCCGCAACTCATAGATGGTTACCCGCACGGGATACCTCCCAATCTCACTAGAGCAAGTCGATCCAGGCCGGAAATTCTGGTCGGCCATTCAAGCTTCCACTACCGGAAATGTTGGTCTGTTGCTAGTCATTTGTGCCCAATTTTTCTTTGCTTCCATGAACCTTTCTGTCAAGCTGTTGGGGGGGTTACACCCTCCTACCCCGACGCTTCAGGTTGGTCTATCCCTAAAAAAACCATTGCTTTGCGCTCAATAGATACCTCATCATTGGTAGCTGATTGTCATTCGAATGGTAAGTGCCAGTGCATCCCGACAGTGTGACCACTTCTTGACTACTCCAGACGATCACCCTGTGCTGCTGTTTAGCATATATGTAAGAAAATTCCAACATCTTTACTTAACGGACCCACTAGGGTCCTACTCACTGGCACGCCGTATAGGTTTGCTAACAGCGTTCCCGATCCCTTTTTGGGTCCAAAAGGTGTCCGCGGACTTCTCGTTGCAAGAGGCTTCATCGGGTAGGCATGAACCCTGTTTTCGCCTGCGACCACCAACTTTTTGCGAACCTAGGTTTTTCGGACTTTTCGGCATGTATTCTGCACTCAATTATCTCTCCCTCGCAGACGCCACCCTCATCACTTACCTTTGTCCATTCACCACCGCTTTGGGAGGCTATCTCATTCTTGGGGAATCCTATACCAAAAAAGAGGCACTAGCAGGCGGTAAGCCGACCAACATTTATCTCTGATCAACATATAGGTTATGTCCCGCCAGTATGCAGTCTTTTCGGTGTCGTCCTGATTGCTAGACCGACGTTCTTGTTTGGTAATGCGACCGAGGGCGATGGTGTCACCAACTTTGAACGTTTACGTGGTGTGGGGTGAGCGATCATTTACCACCCACTTGACTCAATGCTGATTCTCGCTCCTTGCAATCATAGAAGTGCTCTAATCAACGTTGGTGGAGCGACTGCGGCATGTGCATCGATTCGGTCATGATATAATACACATTCGCTAATTGCCCGTGGTCGACAGACATCACCGTGCGAGCCATTGGTACACGCGCACACCCAATGCACGTTCTGACGTTTTTTTCGTCATGGAGCGTCATCGTGGCATCCGTCGCGTGCGTTTTGCTTCACGACTCAAAGGAAATAGGCCTTCACATCGTAAAATTTTCAGGATGGTTGCAACAAATGATTCACCCGTCCTTCCTTTGACCTGGCAATGGATCGTGCTCATACTCGTCATCGGGCTCCTTGGGTTTGCATCGCAGGTATGGAGATTCTCATCACACAAGTCCGAAGAAAAAACGTGTTTGTTCCACAAGCTCTCGTTGACGATCGGACTGCGGCATGAAACGGCCACGCGCGCTTCCCTGAGTTCATACTTCCAGCTGCTCTTTGCAGTGGCGCTCGAGTTCGCCGTGTTCGGCACGGCACCTTCCCTCTTATCCGTCGCTGGTGCGGTCATCATCATCGCCGCTCAAATACGCGCCATCGTATGTCTAGTTTCTGTCTCGTCCGTTCCATCTCCCAGTCTGTGTTGTCCTGACTGTCTTGGGTGATAGCTCTCGAAGGAGACGTTGTCTGACAATGCGGAGGTGGCTTTAGGTCCACTATCCACAGTCGATGGGGAGCAAATTCGTTCGAGCGGCGTAGACGGGTCTCAGAGTATAGAGGAAATCGCTGAACCTCTCCTAGACGATGATCCTGTTTGAATGAGTTGCTGGTGACTGTGTTCAGAAAGTTGTGAACGAACGAGCGACAATCTCTATATATTTTCACCCGATAGATTAGGATGGTTGGCATCACGATCACTGCCAGTGGCATGAGTAATAAAGCGCAAGCGCCCGGGTTCGTTGCGTTCATGATTTGTTAAAGTCTTCATGGCCGTCCCCGGCCGCCTTCGTTGACTAGCGGTGGTAGAACTGTGCACCGGCGGTCTGCCAAGACTTATCCATTTATCTTGTTCGAGCCGCAAGTTTGGACGTAATAACGCCGAGACGGCACCGCTCAGAGCGTGTGTTCTGTAGACACAGTCGACAAAAATTGAGCTGCATTCAAGCAGCTCTCTTGTCAACAATTTGAGCGAACAACGCTGGAACTTTGTTGCCATTGGTGTCACGTACAGCTCCTGCTGCGCGACCAGGTGGGAATCCCCGCGCTTGTCATTCGGCTCAAATCAAGAGCACGTCGATAAACGAATCAGCCAAGTATCCCGTGAGTCCTACATGGATCATGGCACATATTCTTAGAAGATCGTTTCACGACAGGGTAGCCAGGTTTCCTGCACGAGGCGTAAAACAACTGGGAAGGAGCACAAGGTGCGATCAAACTTTACGAGCGTGGTATCGGACTTGTAATGATGTTTTCAGGGTGATGGTGAGCTTCTGGCGTGCATAGACGGGGATCCTGTAGATTGTCCGAAGCTTCAACGCCAAGCCCGCCAGGGACACGTCACGTGACCTAGCGAGTCCGCAGCATACAGTATCTTCTGTCGTGGTCCGTGTCGATTCATCTTCCCTCGGTACGAGTGGTGGGCGATCCATCCTGGGAATGAGTATATAAGTCACTGGCACGACGGTGGTGAGCTGGCTGTGGCAGACGACCTCCGTATGGGCCGGAGTCAAGCGGTGGCTGTGTGCCCATTTCGAATGCAAGAGTTTGCGGTGAATTAGATCCAACTTCCTACCACCCAACATCTCTACGACCAAGAGTCACATCGATCAACACGGTCAGGATAACAATGTGCCAATAACCGTAACCATTACTAGACATCTTTCCCGGATCTCACCAGCATCAAACATATCCAGGTTCCACTCCCTCTTCGTTGGCACTAGGCTGGCGCCTCCCTCGGTGGAGCAATTTTACGGCGTAACCAAGCAATGGGAGTATCACAGAAGGTAGGATGCTGACGAAAACAAGACTCGCAGCGAGTCCCGGGGTTGCAGACAGTGCAACCAACCCCGCGATGCGGACAAAGACAAACCCAATGTCAAGCATGGCAAATAGGATCGCGAATGTTACATAACCCATGGTTTCGGCACGTTCCTGCGATTTATTTAGACGGGCCGTCGTCATGAAGGACAGTCGGTTTTTTTACCTTGAGTTCCACAGGTGAGAGTCGACCGTAGTGGACGTGTATGCCTTCGGCCATGATCAAAAAGACTAGGGTGCTGAGCATGAAAAAGTAGCTGCCGTTGGTGAGGTGAATGCTACAAAACACTGTGAGTTTGGATGCTGACGGAGAGGACGCTCGTGACATACGTGAAGCAGCTGCGGAACTACAATACGATTATCGCCGCGATGAGATGCGGTGATGGTGCATGGAATCAAGCATGAAGACTGACCATTTCGATCAACCAGTCTGTTCTGTCGTTGAGAGCCGACTTGACATCTCTGAAGTCTTCGGATGAGCTGATCATGTCATATAGAATGAGTTTGAGTAGGTGCTGGGCGATGACCCAGGATGTACGTGAGGCAATAGGGTGCATGGGGAAGAGAGAATGGTATGCAGGTATGGTAAAGTCGCATTGACTCGGTGGTCGTCTTAGTATAAATACATGTCTGTATGTTATAATAAAGCTCTAGAGTTAGAGCGATATGCCTGCCCTCAAAATCAGGAATCTCCGGTATCAAGCTCCGACTGCGTTGCTACAGCACAGTTGAGTTCAGGTACAGCCCCGATACCCGAGACTTTGCGTACCCACGGGATGAGGATGGTTCAACTAATATCCTTATTTGGTAAGTGTAAGTGAACATGGCACCAAAAGATTTCCATGAATGGAAAGATGTGGATGATGATGTTGAAAAAAAAAGTGGATTGTAAAGTTGCGGAGTACGTCAATAATACAGTCGGACCCAGCTCAACTCGGTTATTAATTGGAAATTGCATGCCCGAAACATTGTTGTTTCCTCCTTCTGGAAGTAGAGGTTGATGATGCGGCACATCGCCATGTTGCACAGCACTCTTGGACTGCTTTGAAAGCACTTCCGAAATTTGAATCGCTTCGCAGAATTTTCACTGCAGTGATGCATCGTGATCTTCTCTGCAGCGCGACAGCGCCATGGTCAGTGGCGGGCGGCACTAAATCTACAAGTTGCTTCTTTAGGCTTTTGCCGTCTTACTTTTCGGCATGATGGTGTTGGCGATACGGATTCGGACCGTAGCACCACATCAACGTGTTCATATACCCCTCTATCGTCACAGTTCAGAGTGTCTCCCCCGGCATATAACCCTGTGTCCCGATTCACGACTTTGAAGTCAAGCTAACTGCGACAGATATAGAAAAACAACGACCCAGTGACAAAACATGGAAAACCACATTTATTTCTCTTTCATTCCTACTCGAAGCCATGCGAGGCTACCACGAGTTAAGAACATGGACTGGATATTTCAGATCACACGCCCATCGCCGCAGTGACGGTGATAACCAATGTGCGCGGATCGATCCTCGAACGCTTATCACTAACGATGTATACGACCTTTTCGAGCGTCTTGTGCCGAGGGGGGACTCACTGGAGTTCCCGACCATACCGGATGTCGGTCTTATGTGCGCGTCCTCGTTGATGTCACCTGTATCTACGTACGTCATTACCGAGCATACAAGTAGAACTCGATCGTACGGCGTCAGTAGCGTCGTTGCGGATGGTGTGCAACGAACCAGAGGAACTTCCAAACTACGACTGACGAGGCAGGCAAGCATGTGTGATGGGAGGTCGTGTGGGGTGTATGATCCGCTGAGGTAATCATAGATTGCGATGATGAGAGCAGCTGGGTCAACGAATTCTGGAAACGCTGCCCGACTTTGTTGCTGTCCAAAGCATTTGAATGGACATGGAACGGAGGGTCGGGTGGAAAGGATCCATGAGACGATAAGGCCAGTTTGGGTCCGAGTGCCGATTCTGCTCATAACCAGATGAGTATTGTGGATCGTATTTAGTGTTATTGACCGTAATGCGACTTGCGCTGACGTTGATCATGAGTGGATTGGGTTGTATAAGGGTTGTAACCGTTGTAATGGCCGGCGCTGCTGAACCTCGTCCGCCTTGTAGAGTCCTTGATCAATACATTCTGGAAGAAGAATTTGACTTGTACTTCTTCGCGGTGCCTGGCACTGCGTTCGAGGTCGTCGCTGCGCCGATGGACTAAGTATGAGCAAAAAGCGAAGAGCGCGGTGGTGCTACTACGGCGGTTTCCAAACATGGATGTGTCCTTCTCGAGTGATTTCCTTGAACTGGTACCCACACGCCGTCCCACTCATCATCACTCAAACTCGACCTTGAATTCCAGAACATAGCGCGAACGGATCTTTGATCCCGGCCTGAACCTTTACCATTTGTCTCATCACGCCCACCTTCAAGGTCTTGTAGTGTTTCCCTTGAGTGCAACCTACACCAGAACTCCGACATGCACCCGTTGCAAGGCTTACCCTCCCCCTCTCCTCGCAGACTACCCATCGCCCGGTGTCGCTCGTTGCTGGAGAGCGCTACACGCTTCCGCTCGCCTAGTCACAGCCTATCTACTACAAGACTTTTTGTGCACACGCCATGCGTACTCTTGGAATGACAGCAACACGGTACTCCATCGTCTTTCCTGCGACCTGGCAATGGATGACGCACCTGCCCGTCGTCGCGCTCCTCGACTTTGCAGCACAAGCATGGTCATCGTCACGCACGCACGCAGCAGCAAACGAGAAATTCTTCTCTTTGCTTTTCTTTTCAAACAGATATCGTTGACGATGGGGTTGCGCCGGCATGAAGCGGCCACGCGCGTCTCGCTGGCTTCGTACTACCAGCTGCTTTTGCCGTCGTGCTCGAGTTCGTCGTGTTCGGCACGACGCCTTCGCTGTTGCCCGTCGCGCGCGCGGTCTTTATCATTGTTGCCCAAATGTATGCTGTTGTATGTATGTCTTGTCCTTTTCGTACCGCTCTCTAAACGGTCATCATTGAGTTACTTCCGACCGTTTGAATTTCATCACAGCTGTCAAGGCGGAAACCGGCGGACGAACCACCAGCAGCTCAAGGTCCGATATCCACACAGCTGCAGCTGAGGAAAGCACGATCCGTTACACCATGGACCTGTCCCAGAGTGCAGGATGTCTTTCTGAAAAAAATGTAAGTCCCCGAGATGTTGTTAACACTAACCATATCTGATCGTTCGTCAAGTTGAAGATAATCTTGCCTGACTTATCTAAACGCAGGCGAAATCACATGGGTCACTCTCATGTCATTGCCCTCACGTCTAATTTACATGTCCCATTACAAACAAGATACTATTTCCAATTACATGGCCGGATGGCGTCCGTTGCAAGCAACCATAATTTACATAGCGCGTCCACATGCCCCCGCAATTTCACTCAACGGTGAAAGAAGAGGACGTCCCCGTAAAGGCAAAAATCGCACCAACCAGTGGTTTTGCATCGCCATAATACACGATTCGATACGTACCCGCTTTTTTTTCAAAAAAGTAAGTCAATTTTCATTCTCAAGTGCGCGGCAATTGCATCTACGCACCAAGAGTACCATTTTCGATTGTCCTATAACGGGATTGTGTCAATAAATTCAAAGAAAAATTAAAAGGGTGTAGAAATCACTTACCAGCTCACATCCACGGTGCTCGTGCCGAGCAGTAAGTTCGTCCTGTTCCACCGATATACCGTAGACGGATGAGAGTCCGTGCGCACGGTCGTCCAGGCACCATCCGTGAGCCGGTCGACTGTGAGAAAAGTACCTTCCAGACGAAGATTATTCTGTCGCACCAGAACGGTGGTCTCAGCTGACCCAGTTCTGGAAGGAAGGCAAGGACGCTCACCCTCGGATTTGCCCCGACGAACCGAACGGTGACATTGTTTCCCACATAGTACGTTGTATTGTTCACGTCGATCAAGACGTCTCCAAACTGATTAAAACCAGGGTTATCTACAATGACCGGCGTCTGTAATTGCACGGCACGATGAGTAAGTGGTGGACGGAAAGAAAATAAACGGGACTACAGGATAAACTAGCAAACTGCAGCACGGGCAACATACCTGCAAGGAGATGGCTGATGAAGTCTGCTCAGGCGGAGAAACATCAGATAGCGTCGGCAGTCCTGTGGGTTTGTCAGCGAGATACGGGACGAGCGAAGTGTAGCGATCGATGTATGCTTCAAGCGTCGCTGAACGTCTCGGTATAAGCTACTAGCCTGCACCATGATAAAAACAGACCAACCGGGTCCAAAAATCGTTGATGCACCTTCGTATCGCTGAACAGAGTATTCTTCGCGGGTCGTAACGTAATGTCCGTAGGTATTGGCAGGACCAGCGATGACAACGTAGGCCGAGTCGTCGAGGATGCCAGACGAAATTAATTGAGCTCGCAAGGCGTCGCTAATGTTCAATAGAAGAAATGTGCCACGCATCCAACAGTACGCACGAACAAGGAGAGCAAGGGTCAGATCATCGTTAACCGCCGGGGACGAAAAGACATACCGCATTCGACGTCCAGCCATCGTCGTTAGCTCCCCAGGCATAACAAGGACAACGAAATTTCCGACTCGTAGCATTTGAACATCCACCGTGTGCGGTGACCATAGATATGGCTTAACTGCATAGCCCTACATGCCGCTTTAATCGATCATCAGAGGTGACTCATCATAGCACACCGTATTCAATAAGATAGGCTTCGGATATTGACAGTCGACCTGCTCCGGTGAAGGACTTGGAGTGACAGCACCTGTATGCCACTGAATTTTGGCATAGTTTACGGTGAGAAAATCAAATGATGAACACACCCTTTACAATTTCCCAGAAAGGATTTTGAGATTTGGAAGTGTTACTACCTTGGATGAAATCAAACACTCCGGGACCGTCACTTTCGGATTTTATCCGATCAAGCAAGAGTAGAACAGAACGGCGAGAATATCATGAGCATTGCAACATCCATCCTTTAAAGCATATAAGCACTGACGTTGTCCCACCTGCAAAGCCGTATCCTGCGGAATGGTTCAAATTAGCAAGAAGGTAATCAGGCCCAACAGGACGGGAGCGGACCTAACGCTGCAGGACAAGTCCTTGCAATGGTTCCGTTGGGTCCGGGCAGCCTAAAAGTATAATCCATCCTGACAGTGGTTCACTACCTCGGCATCTAGGTTCGGTATGTGATGCCGACTTACATGTCCATGTGAACGTGAATGCTTCTGACAGAACCTTTCACGCCTGCCAACGCCGTCGTGTTTGCGGTTTTGATGGTAGTGTCTGAGCTCTCAAAGATCACACTTGGTTCCGACGACTCCATTACGCCACGCGCAGCTTCAAATTGAGCTTTTCCGATCAAAAGGTTGGAAAAGAAGTCTGAGACACGAAAACCTGGTCCTCTATGCGATCGGATAGCCCAGGAATGAGCGTACAACAAATATGAAGGGATAAACATCACGGACCGACCATGGCAATCTTCGCTGTAGCCACCACATGTCGAGTGCTCGTATTCGCAGAGCTGGCCATCATAGGGTTGACCGGGAGACTCGCAATACGCACCCAGGCTGTAGAGTCCGTGTGAGATATCGGCCAGTTTCATGGATGTCCAGGAAGCCTGTGACGACGCACGTATTTGGAGTCGTATCGCCAACATTGGCTGATGAGACGAATAGCGCGCCCTCAGTCTTGAAAATGAACGATCACGAATGAATGCAAGGACATACATTGAACAAACCCGGCGACAAAGCTGTTATTTCCTGGAACCGAATTTGGCTCGGCATACGCTGCGAGTGGCATCGTGGAATGGAGATTCATCATCAGTCGCTCTAAAGAAATATAGGTTACTCACATTCGTACAAATATGCGGCCATTCCCTTGTTATCACCACTAACAAGCGTATTGTTCTATTCTTCAAGTCAGCACCAAATCTTGATGCCTCTGAAACAGCCTCGCTCACCTCGTACAGGCTAGTACCATGCACCGCAAAGAAACTGATCAACCCCCTTGGATTCCCATCGGAGTCGTCCAACCGAAGAACGGACATTTCCTTGTCTTGATCGTATGGATATCTTGCGACTTCCTCTTCTGGATTAGCCTGGTATGCACCTGGACTGCGATTCCGGTTGGCACCCAGTAGAGTAGTATTGCCAACACTGATGGAACCGGGAGCAAGCGAAGCATGGGCTTTGCGTATGGCAGTGAGGGTTCCATCTATGACTGCTTGTGCTGTCTGGCTGACGTAGCCAAGACTTGTGATCTGAGGAAGCAAATCTTCGAGATACCCACCGACACCGGAGTGGGAATGCGTGCCCACAAGAGCAGTGTTAGATGGCGTATACATGCCGCCAAGGATAGGATCATTGGAAAGAGCGTCAAGAATGGAGCGGCGAACACCGGTGTCGCCCATGCAGATGTCGGAGGATATCAAGAGAATGCGAGAAGTAGACGAAGTCGGATCGCGTGGATCAGCAATAATGAATGCCCGCGAACGTTGACGCATATGAAGGCCCGTGTCTGTCTGAGCTAATGAGGCATATCCCTATAACGTAGGTGAGACACGAGGTGTTGTAGGCGCCATGGTACCTGCCATCATGTTGGTCTCCACAACTGGGCTGTTGGACAGAAATTAGACACGGAGGCATGGGAAAAGGGAAGAAGATAGATACCCAGTAACGTCACCAATACCGAGGCCAATCAAGTACTGGCCGTCATTGACGCCACCCGGAACACCAGCATCTGAGGAACCAACGCTTTGGGACGAGCGACCGCAAATAGCGGCAAAGAATGCAGCAAGGTAGAGCGTCAATGCACGCATGGCGTCCCGGATGCGAACCAAGGGAGAAAAAGGTTCCTCCGGGTCAAAGAGCGGAAGGTACATTGTAACTATAAGCTCTGAATATATGGTGAGCCTGCGCGAGCGACTCGGTCGGAAAGTAAAACTCAACGATTCGATACTTGATGGTCAGCGAAGACGCAGTGGTGGACATGCGCAGAAGATTGGATTTGGCCAATGTCACGCGTAAGTGTAGTCGGAAGCGGTAACACGTGGGATTGCTTGTGATAACAACATGACGATGGTTGCTGCCAATCCCCAGCGAGGTGACGATGACGGTTCGTCTTCTCGAAGATATCAAACTACGTACGCCAGACTACCCGGTATGTACAAAATTGACCAGGGTCGTGCATGACGACCGCATCGGATGGCACTTTACCTTTACGTACTAAATAAGTCTGACAGTGATTATTTGCCAACCCTTTTGACGATCGCATGCCATCATCAGAACCCTCCAGCGTGGGCAGCGCAGGTTTTGCTGCCGGGAATCGTGACTCCCGTTCTTATACTGCTGAGCCTGCGTCCCATCGTACACTTGACAATGTACGTGATGAAGTTGCACAAAGCATCGCAGTGCGCGCCATCATGAAAGCAACGATGGTCGAAGACGCAAAAATAAGCGTTTACTTCACCTTCTCCAAAAAGCACGACGACGTTTTCCTGCGTCGTGTGGCAGAAATCGTCCGCGCTCGCATTGCCTCTCGACACCTCTTCGCCATAGGGACGACCGGCGCACCCTCGCCCACTTCTTCCACCAATACCAACTCCTTGATCATTACAGGCGCAGAGGACGATGACGTCCAACGTGCAGTTCTTCTCTTTAGCTCCAAATTCCTCGGTCGAGTCGCTTCCGTCACTAATCACGGAAACCTTATTGTTGCTGCCGTACATGAAGTTGGGGGTTCATCCTATGACAGCGCCGCCCTTTGGGATGTCCTCTCGAAATCGGTCCGCCCACCCCTCGACCCACTCTCTCCTCCTCCCGGATCGAGAAGTATCGATCAGCTCGTGACCGCAGCTCGTGCTCGTCTCCAACGCGTCACCCCGCGTCAAGCATGGGAAATTCTCCATGATCCAACATACCCCATACCTGCTTTCCTCGTCGACATCCGCCCAGCCTCTCAACGCGCGCGCTCAGGCGGAATCCATGGGTCCCTGATCATAGAACGAAACGACCTTGAATGGCGATTTGATCCACGGAGCGAAGCAAGGCTAGCGATAGCCGATCGGTACGATTTGAGGATAATTGTGTATTGTGAAGATGGGCATGCGAGCAGCCTCGCAGCATCTTCATTGCACGACGTGGGATTGCTAAATGCGACCGACATGATAGGCGGGTTTGAGGCATGGAAGGCGGAGGGTCTTTCTGGACAGATCAAGCCACCTTCAACAATCAGCGAAAGTGGTACGTGGGAAGCATTGTCGCAACCAACTCCACTGTCGGATTGACTAGTGCTATCTCTCGTGCGTGTTCATCTCTCGGCGAGAGTTAGAATGTTGATCACACTGTTCCTTACCATACGGCATTTCTAGTGTTATCTTTATAGCACAGGCAATCCGTCTGTGCTCGACCTGCAATTCGATCTTGAGACATCCAATTTATGAATTAAATGTCGAGAACGACGTCCTCTTCACTTTTGGGTGTAGTAGCCGCTTGTACTACAACTACACACTATAGCAAGTACATTTGATTCTTCGCGGGTTTCAGAATCAATCTGCATTGACGAGGAAGTTTTCTACTGCAAGAAACGATGCAATGAATGCGTACACCGTTAGGCAAGGCAGGGTGACAGTGGAAGTGTGCTGAAAAGAGACGAGGAGTCACCATCGCCGTCGTCTAACTTTGATGAACTTTCCTTTACAATCAGTGGGCGTGCCAGTTCGATGACGAAATCACCTGTGAGCGTCCTAGACTGTACGACATAAGACATGCAAATTTCTTACCTTTCCTTGACTTTTCAACTCGAACTACCCGCTAATTTGAACGAAGTTGGCACGGCATCCCAGTCACGGAACACGATCAATCCTTCTGAAGGCAAGCACGAGTGCTCAAATATTGCTTACTGCAACACCGGCGATGGTTCGTTCGTTTCACCACGGTCCACAACCCTGTTGTCAAAGGTCTATTATAACGTGATTCTATCCGATCGGAAAGTTCGCTTAGCGTGAACGCCTGAGCATCCCGCGTGTCGCGACAAAGTTACTCCACCTCAAGCTGGGTCGCGGCCTGTCTTGACGTAAACATGGTCGCCTATAAACCAACGCGTAAGTTTTGAGGTCCGTTGAACCACCCAAGTCACCTCTCCACCTCCCACCACTTACACCATGTTGTTCAACAAATTTGCACTTGTGCTATTTGGCGTGGTCGCCGTCGTAGCTGCAATGCCCACTTCATCTTCCCACCTTGATATTAATGGCGTGGAGAAACGGGATTATAAAGCGGTAGAGGGAGAAGTCAGCGCCGAACTCAAACACATTGTCGACGATATCGACCGCCGTGGTGCATGTGGCATCGGAGACGAGTGAGTATCTCGCCAAGTAAATATTCAAACTACGGTGCATATCATTCACCCGCGTCCTCCAGTTCCAGTCAAAACATCTGTTGAGGTGCAGCGACTTCCGAATGGGTTTTCGGCGAGGATGGGCATGACGATAATTGATTTGGAGCCTGGCCACCGTTCGGGCTCCAAGATAGTCCTTGCGCGATTGAACTGGACGCTGAAGGATGTATATTGTTACCGTTTGGGATCTGAAGCCGGATGAGAAATTCTCAAGGATGCTCACTAAACACTTGGACCGTGGCGTGTAGTAAATTATCAGAATTTTAGTACTTAATATTTCAATGTGCCGTGCTGACGACATACTAGGCATTAGAAGAGGCAGAACTTGGTGCACCATAATGAATCGTAGTGTATCAAAACGAGTCAGCAGATTCTCTGAGGCAGAACTCGTGCGCTCTTGCTCTCGCGAGACGCGAGATGTACCGCGCCTCGTCCACTGGATCGCACGATCGCACCTCCGAGAGTGGTCGGTACGCACGCACCATCTTGACGGGCGTGGGCACCTAGACATATTCGTCCCACACACCAATCACTTGCGACAGGGACATTCGGCGTCGCCAATGCACCATAGCCCCGTACGCGTGCAACCATATTCGGAAGAGGATCTGGGAACGACGATAAAGCATCAGGATGCCGGTGTGATGCAGGAGCTGTCACCGCCATATCACAAGCTGGTCCCATCCGAAGTGGAGATGTAACGTTGATGAGACAGTTGCGGTGGCACGGCTGTGAGAAGGGAAGCGATCGTAGTATGTTGCCTTGTACCTATCTTGTGGTGTTAAGGAATTCGAGTCGAGTTCGCGCATAACTCCAGAATGGTCCTGGGCGGAGGACATGGTATAACCGAAACCGAAACGATTGAAGACAGAACGAGATTGGTTGCTGAGTCTGAGCCCCATACCCTCTGATGCCCTCGGCAAAGTCCCGCGACGTCTCCAGATGCAGCGAATCCGACATCTGTGATACCAGGTGGATGATTAAAACTCGTTTAGGAATACAACGTTGTGCACAATTGGTACAAACCTTGTTTAAACTTCGGGCATCACAGTAAAAGAGGACACGCGTGCTGTCTTCCAATATTTTTCGTGCTTGTTCTGCTGTCAGCACATCATCGTAGCCCTCGACAGCCTTGCGAAGTAGAGGTTATGCGATATAACTCCCGTGGCCAGTCGCAATCGTCGAAGTATAAGTGGTGCCGAGAACATACGACAAGAACCTGAAAAAAAACGATGGGTTGGCGCCTTTAAAAAATATTTGAACGCCGTCCGACATGATCTGTGACATATACTCGTGTAATTCCACTCTTGGATTTGATGGCGAGCACGCTAATGCCGGTACCAATGGGCTGTTGCGTGCGTTGGACGCCGTCCGTGAACGTGTCCTTGGGCTGATTCTTGGATCTCGGGTGAAGTGGGTATGTCTCATACGGGTCAATAGCATTGTTTCTCTGCAATAAACTATAACGCACGACAAGAAGGCTAGTTGTGGAGCGATCCCAGTCGGTGGGGAAGTGGTCCATGATGGTTAGATGACTTCAAGGAGTCGACAAGTAGACGGGATCGTGTTTACTTCCTCATGATCACTCCCGGATACAACATGTTTATCCAGATCACTCCCACCGCTATTCCCTTGATATCAACACCACCAGCGCGCCGCTGCTCCAAGTTCAGGTATTCCAAATTGCCAAGCCAGTGCAGCAAATGCAACATCCGGAGGGCTCAACCGACGCTGGCATGGACAGCGGCGACGAAGTCGGTCCTTCTATGCCCGTTACGGCACTGCCTAGAGGAGTGACCTCGACGACTGCTGTAAGTAGTGCTATCGCTGCTGGTAGTGTGGCCGTTCCGAAAGTGGGAGCTGGAGATGAAGACGGAGGAGACTCGAGAGGATGAACTGGTCAGCTGGCATGCCAAACTCTGATCAACACCATCATCTTGCCCTCATTCCACGCGCTCTGGGTCATTCATTTGTTCACAACTCTGCTTTCTGACAAGAATATTATAGCATTTGAAACCATCCATTTACTGTACACTGCGCTACAAATCAAAAACGTGCCTTCGCATGGCTCATGGAAAATGTGTTAAGTTCTATTGTACATAGTCGCGTCGTGACTTTGATCCAATGATCTCCCAGACGACCTGATCATAGCTGACCGCAACAGCTCTAGCTGGCGTCTCATGCTTACTCTGAGGCTAGATCAGTATGCAAGCACACAACCCAGGGCAGAGGTACGCACCACAGGTCCAAGGGTTCTTCGAAGTATTTAGTGATGTTTTGGGTCAGTCGTGCTTTCTACGGGTTCTCTAGCGTTTAATCTTTTTTATTTCGGCAATAGATGGAAAAGCTGGCCGACGCCTACAGAAACCCAAAGTCAAGATTCAAAGGGCACTGATCAGGGCCAAGTGACATACCTCTGGGGAGAGTGGCCGTGGATTGTCTCCGGGTCAATCCGGACAGAATTCAGGCGCTTCCGGAGTACCTTTATCGGTTCCTTGAGAGGTCGCCCCCGCTTTCCTGTGGACCTTGTAATCTTGGCGCACGACCAAAGGGGAACGGACGAAGACGGGTCACAACGCGAGCAGAACGAAGCTCCTTGAATAGTTGTCGGTTCGCTTTTCCGGTGGAGATGAAATCTGGCAGGCTTTGGAGGAATTGTTGGTTTACCAGAGTCCTTCGTGGGTGTACGCTGTGCAGGTGAACCTAGCAAATTTTTTGTTCCATCCATGGCTGACAAGTGCACCCGTTCCTGTACATTTCCGTTAGTCTCTAGAAGGAATGAATAGCAAGAGAACGTTCTTTCAAATCGGGACATTCAGCGATTCTTCGAAGCCCCTGGTCTTGAGACTCTGGAGCACAACGTACTTCGTGAAGAGAAGTTGCGTCACAGAGCTCCTCGATCGACGACGCGCTCCTCGCTTCAAAAATTTCGACAGGATTCTGGCCAAAGATCGTCAGAGATAAACAAACTCAATCATCACACCGGCCTACCTTCAGGTTTGGAAATTTTTTTGTTCTTCTCAACTTCTTTTCGGGGTAGTGGAAAGAAACAGAGGGTCCGGGGGATATCAACGAGGAAGAAAGCCCAGCGCTTGAAATAACTGCCCCAGATGTTACTTTCTTTTCAGCCGCGGTCAGTGAAGGCTTAGCGTCGGTGGGACCAACGTCACTTTGATGCACTGTGCGTTGACATCTACGTTGCAGCCATTTCCTGAACGTAGAAACAGGTCGCCTATAAGAGACCGGAGGATGTTGAGCGATTGCTTCAATTTCGTACTCGTCTGCTAGTGACTCCTCAGAAATTGTGGCGAGGAGTCTTGGAACATATGCTGCAAGTGCCTGCCGCCTATGTGCCAAGACATCTGCCCTGTCGTCAAGTCGTGAAGTCCAAAGGTTCGACCTGTCATGTGCATCGTTGGTGCGTTTCGAAAACAAGGGTTCAATATAGCAATGTAATGCAGGGCCTGGGGTAGAATTGGCTATTGTGGTATTTGTGCGGATTGCAGGTGGAGAATCCGGAGGTGAGGTTGCAGTCAATTCGTCATCCTCCGCTCCGTCTTCGTCTTCGTCATCGGCAGAATAGGCTGAGCTGTCGTCTGATGTGTGGGACGAGGCACTAGAGTAAGATGTACAAGGCTTCACTGGCATCCGGTGTGCGACTAAATCTGGTAAAGAGTCGTCTGAGCCTGAAAAACAAGCAGAGAGCTTGGGGACAGGGATAGCCAGCTCTCGCTTCATGTCGGACAATACTTGATTGAAAGCATTTTGCTTCCTCGACTCAACCTCAGAGGTCCACTCTTCGTCTTGACTGGAGTGGTATGAGAAAGCGTCAAATTCACGCTGGAGATCTTCGTCAGAAAACTCGGGCAATTGTGCAGACTTCTGGTCGGTCGCGGAAGTATAGGTAGTTTTATTCGCCGGGCTACTGACAGATGATGCAGGCGAGAAAGCGGGAGTAGGCTGTGTGGAATGAATGTCGACGAGATTTTGGAGAGTAGTGGTCATCGGGTTCGCCGGGGCGCCGACAAAAGACGCAGGCGAGAAAGCAGCAGAAGTAGACGGCGTAGAATGGATGTCGATGGGATTTTCGAATGATGGAGGTGCAAGCGGGCTTTCAGAGCCAGCAGCCGACAGATGCACTGACAAGGATTGTACGAGATCCTTACAAAAGTCATGCCTTGCCTGGTCGATCGGCGCACGTTGTTTGTTAAAGATGTGCTCAGAATCCAGCCAGCTTTGAGCAGCCTCGGTTAGGCGATGAAGATGACCATCATCGACGCCATCATCCAAAGGGGTAGGAAAGTCGGACGAGGATGAAGCATCCGAACTGGGCGTGCCGATGTCAGATACTGTAATCGGGCAGGCAAGTTCCATGGGTACATCGGTGTTGTCACCGGTGACATCTTCTGACTGTTCGGAAAGATGACACGTTGGGGGCACGACGGGAGTCTGGGGGGACGGATGAACTGGATCAGTAACGTCCGAAGAGGACACAGCGGATAGCTGATTCGACAAAGGCTGCAGGAGGGCCTGGCAAAAGTCATCCCTGGCCTGATCAATAGTCGGGACAAAGCGCACACGACGTTTGAAGATGCGTGCAAAGTCTATCCAACTCTTGGCAGCTACGGTCAACTGGTGGAGATAATCCTCATCTGAGTCGTCGAGAAGGGCGGGGACAGTTATGGCGGGGGTGAACGAGGGATCCAGCGAACTGGGCGTGCCGACATGAGGGGGTGGGTTTGGACAGACGTTGAACTTGGGATCGCTAAGCGTACTGGCGCGATCCAGGGGCTGCCTGATGGGAGTAGTGTCGAACAGACACCTGAGATCCTCCCTCGCAGACTTGACCTTGCGAGCGAGGAGTTTTCCCGGCTTCAAGTCTGGAAAGTCGCCACTGAGCACAGCGGAACAATGTGCTCTGAGCGACACTCCTTCACCCAAGCGGTTGAGATGGGGCTACAGCAAATCAAGATCGTCTAGCGATAAGCGATAGATCGAGACACATACCATGGAGATGGCCTTTGGAACACCTGCGTTCTTTGGGCTCTGCGTGCCGAACGGGGCGGGACGCTTTTTGGGTGTATCCCCGCCAGCGGGGAAACGAGACAAGTGGGTGACATCCTCGAAGGAGGTGAGTTTGTTCTTGATCAACAAGACCATGATGGAGGGTGGACAGTGGCAATGATGGTAGAAGATAGGACAGAGGAAAGGAGGACGCGCAGCGTACTATGGTGATGAGAGAAAGGGAAGGGAGAAGGGGGGGGGACCTGATATTTATACCTAGAGAATGCCAAAAATCGGAGAGCCAATATGCAGGGAGATGGAATTCTACGGCGTCAAATTCAAGTTGAACATCATCGCGACATTACCGTGTTTCCCGTGTCGGGTGAGTGATTACCTTTTGATACAATCACTATATGGTACATTGGCCATGAGCCCTGATTTATCATGGGTTCAAATGGATTTGAGTTCGTTGTTGGCCAGCGGTTTTCGAACATGACGTAGGTAGATCACAGATGCCTAAAAAGGAAAATGATATAATTAAAATATTCAAGCCCAAAAAAAAAAAAAAAGGTTTATAGAGCGTTCTTTGCAAGCACTATACAAATATAACGAAGTGGCGCTATCCTATCAATGTCCCAGTAGCAAATCAAATTTGAGATTATTCGGGCAGACTGCACGTGTTCTCCCCCACTAGCGTCATCCCAATAGCACAACGCTTGTCCTTCTTTTTTGCGTCTTCCACGGGATTGACGCGCGTCTGTTGAAGGCTGTATCAAACGTGAGTCTTCATCACGCTCAGTAAACCGGACGGACGTACGATTCAGCAACTGGCACGACGGTCTTGTTAGACACTGGCGCAGCGAGTGCAAACTCCGGTTTGTAGAACGTATCGATCTCGAGAACCGTCTTTCGAATCTCAGGGATTGACAACCGCATCACCGGGATTGGATACAAGATCTGGAGAAGGAGCCTGTTCAGCGACTCCGAGATGATGGACGTGTGCAAAAGATGATCCCTCTTGGTCAAGAATGCCTTGTACCCTTTGTCCTTGGGACGTGCTTCATTCCATGGGTACCGACCCGTCACCATGGTGTAGAGGACTACGCCGAGCGACCAGATATCTGCGATTCCAGCATCATACGTCACCAGTCTCTCATCCAAACATTCTCGAGGCAGGTCAGTACACACGATGCAACATTATCACGAGCGACTGACCGGGACTCATGTAATTAGGGGTGCCGCATCCACCGTCTTTGCATATGCGACGGTCGGTAGACAATCCAAAGTCGCTGATCCTTATGTTCGTCCCATCCGCATCGCACATAATATTCTCCGGTTTGAGGTCGCGGTGGAAAACCCCTTTCTGATGACATGCATAAACGCCATCCAGTATGTGTACAAACGTCCTCTTAATGAGGCTGTCGTTCTTCCAATATACCTTCCCACGCCAAATCGCACTAAACATGTCCGTCTTGCAGAGAGGAAAAACGAGGAACAGATAACCTTTCTTGCGGATAAAGTCGCACAACCTCATGACGTGTGGGCAGCCGGTAACTGCATCGTGGTTTTCAACCTCTGCAATCTGCTGAAGCCAGCCTGGCGTGCTGTGTCTACACTCTCGCACGCACTTGATGGCAAACAGAGGTGAATATTTCAGAGAAGTGTCGATCGCCTTGTACACGCTACCGGATGCCCCCTTGCCAAGGAGAGAGAGAAGACGGTAGCGGCCAACTTGCATGTTCATGATGTAAATCGTTGTCTTGAGGAGATGAACCGCGCGAGCAGATAGAGAAGCTTAAAATCACAAGATAATCAAGTAGATCGTGAGAGTAGAAAAACAATCTGAGTTTGGCCCAACGGCTCGCAATTGTGGCCCCTATGTACTGACTGACTGCTGGTTAGGTTGCATAATCTCAAACATGAGCGGAGTCCGCTTCAAGTCATGCGTATTCCAAATCCGTCGGCGCACCTCTGCCAACACTGCCATCCCTCCACACTCACAAGTTGTCGGCAAGTCAAACTGCTAATGTTGTGCACAATAGTCTGACAACATGTCGATGCATGGTACGACGCATGCAAGGGGAATCATGCCGATGAGCATCTTCAAATGTCGCGGTTTGGCGGTCACGGAGTCTTCTCGAGTTCCGGCACAAAAAGTCCATGGGTTGAGTGAATGAGTTGTCTAACATTACGGGTTCGCATTTGAGTCCGACATGAGCGTCGTTCTTCGGGTGTGATTGCAGTATAATCTAGATATGTGTCGCTTCATCGAATCCTTTACGGATGGCGAAGAGTGGTCCCACATTGGTATGGACCGCCGTGGGGACCGCACGGCAGCGCAAAAGTGCAACGGGGATCCGGAAAGGGCCCCCGCTGCCAGAACGACCTGTACTAGGAAATGCCCTCGTGCCCACCTGGTATTTAGGCTCTGCCGAGCAGGAAACCTCCCTCCTCCCCACTCGTTTTACCCGCATCGCAACCGATCTATCCGGGGTCGCGTCCTCGCCATCGCGAGCCACCACGTGGACTGGCCAACTCCCTCGATAGGGCTCAAGATCGGAAGCTGGTACCCTAAACGGTCTCGGACGGTCAAGCGGCAGCCCCCTGATGAGAGCTTTCGCCGGCTTGAAACCGCGCACCTCCCGCTTACTTTACCCACCTCTGCCCGCACTGCACAGGATTTATCCTGGTCCGGCTCTGATCCTCAGGGAGGAGCGCCCGACGGGCGGGCAAGTGGGTGGACAGTCCGAGCGTCTCTCTTCGCACACAGATCTTACACTTTGGCCCAGTGCACTTCGGGCCATAGTCAACCCATCATAGGTGGATCGTACAGGCTATTATTTAGACGGTCTCTTATTTGTCTTATTCACTTCAGGTAGAGTCAACCGCGGAGAATATACCTATCAATGTAAATCTACAAGATACACCGTATAATTGATAACTTGGCAGGCAGACCAACGATATCGTTTTCAAGCACCTCTCTTTTTGTGCTTTTTCTTAGCCGGTCCGACATCTTCGTCGACACGCCCAGACTTCCCCGCCTTCTTAGCAGTAGCACGCTGCAAAGCCCTCTTCGCCTCGCCTTCTGTGAAATTCGCAGGGTCAAAATAGACTGGGGCCGCATCTAACAACCTGTGAATCCATCATCGGTATCGACATTTCACATAAGATTGACAACGGAAGAACCCACCACTCCATCCGAACGTCTGTTACCGTCCGAATATAAGGCCGCGTCGTCAAGACGAACTCGTTGAACACAACCCATTCTGGCTGTGTGTCCAGACCGCAAGAGGGGTGCAAAGCAACAGCCTAGCGACGCGATCACATGGATCAACTATTGAATAGATGTAAAATGAAGTGTGACGCACTTGATTGTCCTTGAACGTCAAGTAGTTGCCTTTTTCGCCCTCCTTGTGTGCAATTTGCATGAAGAATCCAGTGCATAGCACTTTCCTGATATTGATGCTTCTCTTTCTTTCGTCTGCGGTCGACAGAAGGGCTACTTCGAAGCGCTCCATAGTACGCTCCAACTGTTGGCGGACGTTCTCGGCCTGGGCAAGTGCGCGGGCAGAAAGGTAGTTACTCCAAGCCCAATTTCTATCGCTCTTGTCTGCGTGACATGTGAACGGTCGGAGCAAGTAGAACCAGCAGCAGTACTTACTTTGCATGTAAGAGTTATATACATTGAGCAATGTTAAATGGTCCCCATCTGGGACGGTAAGTAGGGCCTTGGCGGCATCCGCTTCTCTACGTTGATTGTTTGGTCGCAGCCATACACTCGGCACTGGAGAGTGAAGATATGGGACTGTGTAGTACATAAAAATAAATCTAACTTACCAGACAACATCGCGGTTATTGTCAAAAGCTCGTTGCTACAATGGAATTCGGGGCTGCAAATAAGCATCTTTGAAAGCTAAGAGCTAGGTCAACGTGTGCTACTTAATGAGTTTGAACAGGTACACACCTGAGGGTCCAGCGGAAACTCAGCCATGATGCTCCCTAGCGGAGTAATGTTCCCATCATCGTCCAACGCCGCCAGATAATTCAACAATTCCAGAGCACGCATAAGCGTTTCCGGTGCTGGAGCATCAACATAATCAAACTTCACAAGATCCTAGATGTAATATGAGGGAGTACCTCAAACCATCGATGAACGTACGTACCTTGATTCCTGCTTTGACCAACTCTAGTACAGCATTTGCCAGATTACTCCGAAGGATTTCCGGGTGAGTCTGTTCCTCAAGTTCGGACATGAAGTCCTTCTCGGTATATAACCTGAAGCATTTTCCAGGCCGCGTCCGCCCAGCACGTCCTGCTCGTTGCTGAGCCGAAGCCTTGGATATCGGGCTCACCAGCAAACTTTCAACCCGTATGCGTGGGTTGTACACCTTTTGCTTCGAAAACCCGGGATCGACAACGTAAACGATGCCGTCAATCGTCAACGAGGTCTCAGCAATGTTCGTTGAAACAACAACTTTTCTCCCAGGAGGGCCATCAGGTGTCTGAGCCTGTGGAGGGGGATCGAATATCCGTTGCTGTTGCTGGGGCGGAAGGCTCGAGTAAAGCGGTATGCAAACGAGGGGACCAACAGCCTCTGGGTCTTGGTTGAGAAGGTCATCAGCCTCTAGTTTGATTTTGCGACAAGAGTCCTCTATTTCTTCCTCTCCGGTCAAGAAAAGTAGGATGTCACCGGGTTCTTCCGCACGGTGGATCATCAAAACTGTGCGAATCGCTGCCTCGACGTAGTCCGGCTCGGGCTCTTGCGTGTAGAAGACTTCGACAGGGTGTGTGCGCCCGGGTACCTTGAATAATGGTGCGGTGGAACCCTGACTGAGGGCAAAGTACTTTTGAAACTTGAGCGCGTCTAGTGTTGCTGACATGACAATGATTTTAAGGTCGGGGCGTCTCTTCGCGAGCGACTTCAAGAGACCCATGAGAATGTCGGTGGCCAAGGTTCGTTCGTGGGCCTCGTCGAGGATAATGGTCGAATAGCGATTGAGATCAGGATCGTTCATGGCCTCACGAAGAAGCATACCGTCCGTCATGTACTTGAGGAACGTAGTACCGGGCTCGGTCATGTCTTCAAAACGTATCGAGTAGCCGACCTGTCGCCCGAGTTGAACTGGGATGGATATCATACGCATGAGTGGATACAATGTCTTGAAGTCAGAAGTAGCGACGCACCGTCCATTTCATCTGCGACACGCTTGGCAACGGACATTGCTGCAACACGTCGTGGTTGCGTGCAAGCAACGATTTTCCCCCTGGTATGAGGGAGATCCGAGAACGCGACAAACTGGGGTATTCTATCGACGAAAAGAGACCGGTCTATAAGTTCGCGGTTTAAAAAGATAGACAAGAAATAGTCTCTCTCGGCCACCAACTTACTGTGTAGTCTTGCCAGATCCAGTTTCGCCAACCATGACGATGATCTGGTTGGCACTGAACTACAAACATGACATCAGATCACTTATATCACGCTGGTATGAAAAATGCCGGCACACCATCTTGAAGAACTCGTCCATTTGCGCATAAACGGGCAGTTTCTTGCGTGCCTCTAATATTTTCTTGTATTGGGGAGTATGCGGTAGTTTTGTGAAGGGATTCAAGTCGTGTTCCTGGAAGCAGAGGAGATCAAACATGTCGTCTCATAAATGAAATCACTGGTAATTGAACTTACCAAGGCACTGCGAACCTGACTGGCTGCCACCTTGCGCGGTATAAAACCAAACAGCGGCTCATTTTCAGCAGCTTTGGCAACGCCAGAGCCGGCCCCTTTTTGACCCTTGGAGAGGTGGGCGAGGTACGGGTTCTCTTTTTGTTCTGACATACTTCCGAGGGGGACGGCGCTCGTAGTGTGGTGATGGCGGTTCACTTCCAAGAGAGCGTTGTTGATGGACGCGCGCAGGGAAAACGTGCTGATCTAAGATCTGGACAAAATAATATTTTGTCCCACAGGGCGAGGCTACACAACTTCGGCTTAAACTAGATATATCTTGGGGGTCAACGATGGCGACGGATTTGTTTCCATGCACGTACTCGTCTGATGACTGGCGCCGGCGTAGACACTTGCGAGCTATAGCGAACGTCGACCTTTCGTGTACCCAATTATTTATCCGTTACTGTGACATAGGAGTATCTTTGCTTATATAAGCGTCGCTTGTTCGTTTGAGCACCAAAGTGTAAGAAGTCCTTCCGCTCGCTCCGCCATGACGATCACCCTCAGGCGGTTTACTTTGGCAAGGTTTTTCGGTATCACCTTTCTGCTCACGGTTTTCTTCTTTTTATTCTCCTCACCCCAAAGGGCCCCCACTTCCATCTCCGAGTATGAGGGATACAACGTTATTGAGCGTGTTACTCGCTTCAAGCATCTCAACGTTCAGAAACACAAATCGTTACAACGGAGGATAGGCAGAGACACCAGACCCGACATACTAGACGGTCTGATATCCGCTGGTGCCAGTGACTTTTGGGACCAGTTCCAGATGCCCTTGTGTGTGCTTAATTTCATGTCTGACGTGGAATCCTAACCCCCCCAATCTAGCATCACTGCCAGAGAGACCAGCCATGTGGATGCTCAGAGTGTACTCAGCGCAGTAGAAGAGCTGTTTTCACTCAACGGCTGGGCTGCGGCCTATTGCCCTACCTTGATCCGTCCCTTTAGCCAAAATAGAAACATGGACGAAGACGTGTACGACGACCTCACCAAGGAAGACCGCCTGTACTACGTAGCGCTTGCCGTACACTCCGCAGACCATTTTCTCGTCGACCAACTTGCTGTTATAATTCAGTTGGCGAAGCGTCTTGGAACATCCAACCTCTTCGTCTCCATGCTGGATTATGGCTCAACGGATTCGACACCCACCCTCACGGACCTCTGTGAAGCCGTACTGACTCTTCTCGGTATACCCTTCCGGATTCACCGCGTTCCAGACATGACAGAGGACATCGCGGCCGCCTACTACCCTTCCGAAGAGGCGTACATGCGAAACCTTGCATTAGAACCACTTCTCGAATTCTACCAGAAGCGACAATTATCTTTTAGCCGCGTCATCTGGCTCAAAGGGTTCACTTGTCCTAATGACATTCTGGAAACGATTAGGATCAGTTTTGCGAACGAAGCTGCCATGGTGTGCGGGATGGATTGGGCCGAGTCAGGCGGGCAGTTCATTTTCTCCGATAGGTATGTTCGGACGACTGCTAGCCCACAGACCATTGTGTTTACTCCTCTCTTCAGGTGGCGTACTCGAGATATCCACGGCGACCAATTCCGACACTCCAAGTCTTCATCACAGCCCGACGCTGTGCCTCCCCGAGACAAGGTTGGCGCTGCGCGATACATACAACACCTACCCTTCCAAGTTTTCTGCTGCGAAGCTGGCACGCACGTCGTCGATCCCGCTCAATCTTACTACAAGGGTTTGAAATATCGCTCTGGTTTGGACTTTCACAATCTATCTACTTCGGATACCCCCACGGAGCGCTCCCCCGACGCGCCTTGTCTGGATAGCTCGCAAGCATGGTTCTGCAGAGACCTTTGGGTTACAAAAGCATCGGAAGGTGTCCAAGATGACGACAGGTCTGATTCACCCTTGCACTACATTAATCCCAACACACCTCCCAACGTCAAGCATCGCCGGCAGCCACCCGTGGATCCGGATGCCAATGCAGGATCAGACTTTGACGCGATGCCAGATTCTGACCTTCCCATCAAGGACCTTCCAGCCACACGACTCACCGTGCCAAATTCGGAATACGCTCCAGCTCGCATCTTGGTTAATCCGCGATGCGTGACAACATACGCAGGCGTTAGCCACACTCAACTTGCGTTAGACCTATTTGGTACCGGTGAAGGCGACATACTGCAAGGAAATGGGACTACTGTGCTCGACGATTGGGATGGCGCACCCGAAAGCTTTGTGTGTCAGGAACAACGGTACGTTTAATATCCCACTTGCACGTCCGTAAACTCAACTTATGCATACATCTTAGTACAACTGGCGGTCGGGTCGCTGCCAAGACTCAACGTTTGCTGGGCTTTTCCATCCATGAAGAATTGATTTCGAAAACCTCATAGATATGGAATACGAATAGATATATGTCGACTTGATGATAATGCTGTGATCAACTGTGATTTTACCGTACTCTTGTCTTTTTCCCAAACCCTTTGAATGCAACACCATCATCCGAATCATCATCCACAATAACATGACGCCGTTTAGTCCCCCTGGTCGGCAGCTTGGGTGGAGAGCCGATCTTCCTTGCACGGGATTTTCCCGCCATTTCTTGAGAGTCCGCGTTTCGTGGCGAATCTGACTCTTCCTTGTCCGAATCCAAAAACAGCCTTTCAGTCGCCGCAGTCGCCTTTGATGGTGCGACCTTACTACGAGCGGTCCTTTTGGTCGGTTTCACGGTCGGCACATCGCTATCGACACCGTCCGATTCTAGGACCGTCGGGGCACGTCGTTTCTGGGTGCCCGTCATCGTCGTCTGGGTAGGTGCTAAAGTTGCTTGATCCTTGGGGGTGCTATCCTTCCAGTAACCT
Source organism: Boletales sp. KT-2023a (assembly GCA_038090395.1). NCBI lineage: Eukaryota > Fungi > Basidiomycota > Agaricomycetes > Boletales > Boletales sp. KT-2023a. The sequence continues at coordinate 57,989 of JBBPMP010000040.1, forward strand.
GTCGCGCAAATGAGTGACATACAAGACCAAGAAAGCTCCTTCGACGTACCCGAGCCCACGCCGTAGTCATGCTCGGCCATGGCCACAAGCTCGATAGGTGCACGCGACCATGGGGTAGGTGTCTAATAACATGTTGGAATCGCCACATAAATTGTCGTCGAGTCGTACCTTCTTGAACTTTTTGTAATCTGGCCGACCATCGTACGAGCGTTTCGCAACCGTCGTACTTCCGCGACTCGAATCCCGGCGATAGACCTCCAAGTCGATGACCACCATAAAGTTTCCCCGCAAGCTCGCCTCGGTGTCAAAGTCTCCCAGAATCTCCCATGGCTGTTCCTCTTGATCGCGATCGACGTCGGGTCTTGAGATGCGCAATGTATTGAAGTCGCGATCGAAATCGTCCTCAACAGTCTTCTTGCCTTTTCTTGATGCTAGGGCGGTTAGAAATACTGGATCAGTGTCAATCCGGTGAGTTTGCCCAGGTTTTGGCTTGGTCTTGGATGTTGGTTTATCACTCTTAGAAGCTTGCGTTTGTGTGGCATCATAGAATTCCTGGGGTTCTTGCTGCATAGGCGTTTTTTGGCGGAGACGAGGCAATGCGGGTGCCTTTGGAGCGACTTGCGGCTGCACACTCTCTTCTTCTTCTTCAGCTACTACATCAAGCGTTCGTGGAGTAATTCTCTGGGAATGCACTGGTCGCGTGTCTGTCTGAGTCATACTTTCAGTTCCCGGCGTGAATCCATCAGACTCCCCCATTACAACGCCAGGTACGTCTCGCAGGCTCTGAGGATCGACAACCATCTTGTCCGGATCACTTGCATCAAAAAGTGCCCTGAACTTCTTAAGCGGAGGTTCTTCGTCTTGCCTCCGTTCCTCGTCCATAACAAGCTCTTCGACCGAGGGAGCGTGAACAGGAACAGGCGTCCGCCGTTTCAACTTGTTCGATCGCGTCATTTGAGGGAGCTGACACTGTGCTCAGGTTGCTTTTCATTAGTGTGCATGATTGGCTCACTGGGGGAAGCGTGTATCCAAAGTTTTCCGCCTGAGTCTCATCCTTTACATTAGCCACGACAGGCTCCTCGGTACGACTCGATGTCGACACGGGTTTCGTACGACGGACAAGCATCTGCGAGAGGTCAGAACTAACAAACCCAAAAGGGTAATACGGTTTCCTTACCTTGCTGGGCGGAGGAGGCACAGGCAAACCATAGAGCATAGATGGAGGTGGCGAGGGTGACAAAGATTTGCGATGTACCTCATTCAGCTCCGAGAAAGCAATGTCTGCTGCCGCAGGTAGTGAGGGTTCGTTTGGATGGGTATTTGGAACAAAGTCTGGAAGTGGAGACTCGCTCTCAGCCAAACCACCTACCACGGGAGTTAGAAGCAACCGACAGGACTGGAGGAAAAACAACCTTGACTCGAGGGTCGTTCAGTGACAAGCGATGCATCCGTATTAATCACGGCGTTTATCAACGCCTCTGCATTGATGAGCGGCAGTGAGAGGCTGCGATGGGTAATGAACATCAAGCCATAATGACGGGGTACATTTCCTCTATACCTGTGAACTTCAGCGATCATCTCCCGCCACTTGTCTGTACCAACGGTGGCTTGTACAGCCAGCTCGCGGGCAATGATGACAACTTTTAAACCAGCATCGTCCACTTTCCTCTTCGCCTTGGCCAATAGCTGTCGCCACTTCGCATCGCCATTCGTCAGGGGAAAACATTCGTACTCGCCATCGCCACGAATAACCAACTCTCTCGTGTTCTCGTCGACTCGCCCCTCCCCGTCACATAGTAGAACAAATCGATAGCCCTTTAGGAAATGAAGTCTCTCTTCGTTTGGTTCCCAAAACCTAAAAGCCTTGAGCGAGGGAGGTAACGAGGACGAGAAGATGGGTCGGTATTTGCTTTCCAAAGGAGGGATAAATGATTGTTCCAAAGGAGTCAATTTGGAGGGATGGCTTTCATCAGGGGTGGTGCCCAGACGGAGGAACTCTTGTAGCCATTCGGCTTTCACCAGTTGTGTGGCCGATAGTAGCGATGTGGCCAACGAGACCGTAAGTTCGTACTTGGGAGTGAGATGATGTGTCACAAGCGAGTTGGGCGAGGTGACGAGACTTATGCCTAGGATCGTCATTGTAACTCTAGCGCAACTGAGATAGCATACGGCACCCACCTAACGCAGCACAGTCTTCGCTTGATACAGACGGCAAAGACCGCGCAGGCGGAAGAAAACACGCGATGCGTTGCCATCGCACCCTACCATCTTGATCAGGGAACAGAGCGTGTCGTCCAAGGAAACAGCACGCACTCGACAGCTATTCCCACTACTATGTTAATTTTGTCGCCAGACTCGAGTTCGCAGGACGACGAGGGGTTCACGATAACGGGCTGGCCGTTCCTGTCGATAGACATGGACTTGTCCTTGGAATTGTATATCTGCAACGTTGGGACGAAAGAGGGGTTGGACTGGAACGCGGTTCGATGAGAATTGCTTCATCCGCAACTCGATACGCACCACATCGTCTGGTGAATACGGATCCACCGTGAATTCGCAGTGGTCGCGAGATATCTTTTTGCTGTTCACCACCAGCGGTCTGTCTTTACGACCCAGGGAGATCTTACGACCGGTCTTGAGCAACTTTGTCTCTGGGCCAGACCATCAATGATAGCTGCGACCACATCTTCATATACGACTTACTTGTGGTCGTCACATCCCCAGTATCTGAATCAAAAGGTCCTGTTAGTAGCCACATACTAGGCAAAGGTAGCGCGTCAGTCTGAGACGCGCTCACGCGTAACACTCTGACTAACTTTTATATTAAATAATCCCGATACAGTACAGACAGCCATTAAGCAGACGAATGGTGCGAAATACTTTACAGAGCGGCGAAAAAAGTTTATTTAAATACGTTGCTACCAAGAAGTCCATGCAAAACCGATAAAACTCTAACGAGGACAAAGGATCATGACTGCATCGTAGGTGTCTGGCCAGTCCCTGTAATTTGTTAGTCCACGAACCACTCGTGTTCTATCAGACCTACCTTGTGCTCCTGAACCCTCTGCGGGTGATCGACAAGTCGTTGGCATCCCCGCAGGGTAATATCCGGGATAAGTGTATGCCACGGAATATGGCATCTGTTGTGGCGGGACTGGGCACATCTGATAGGGCCAGGACCCAGTTGTATACACCGTTGATGGCTGATAATGATAAGTAGGCGTGTACATCGATCCAGGTGCGGGTGTGGACACAGAGCTAGAGGAACCAGACGCAGACGACACCGCAGATGGAAAGGTTGCAATATGAAGTGTGGGGGTTACATCGTTCCGCTGAGGTGCCGCTGCAAAAACGATGTGAAAGAAGGTTAGATAACATCCATAATAATCTACGATAAAACTCACGTTCAGGGGCAGGTTCAAACGGCTTCTGCGTCACGGTCTGGCCATCAGTCTGACCAAACACAACACTTCCCCATTTGAATTCTCGTTTGATACCTCTATCCCACAACACCTCGATGGATTTGCTCTCCTCGATGACGCGAACCAGCGAGACTTCGAAAACCCCGGCGCTCACGCGAATCTTGATTCGAGACATTGACGGAAGGGCAAGCAGCTCGTTTCGAATCTTATCCTGCTTATTCGCTTTCTTCGCAGCCGCAACGGCCTAAAGGCGATGGCATAAGCGGGGGCAGATAAATCTCCATACCAAAGCACTCACTGGGTTATGCTGGTTACATAGCAACTGCACTTCGTTCTTCTTAATAGTTTTTAGTACGAGAGGTTCCGCCTTGGGTGTATCACGCGCAGTGGGCTCTCCAGAGATTATTCCAGATTGGGAAGGTCTCTCAGGCGCATGAGGTATGTGAGAAGGTTGCATGTCAACCAAAATCACCTCCTTCTCGACCTCGCGCAACACAGTGTAAGAGACGTCGCCGTGCCTTTCTCTTGCACAGGACACGTGGAATGACTTAGTACACTTCCCTTTGGTGCATTGGATAGGAGCGCCATGCGCCTTTTGCCGTCCCTTGTTGCAGGCTGAACATTTCTACAGAAGATCGTCAGAACGAGCCTGACGTAGAGAAACGATCACCCAACCAGGTTCCATCTGTCTTTGACGATGGCATCTACCCCAAACACTCTTGACTCCTGAACGTGTGAGCCGTCGGGAAGAGTATCCACAAGGTCCACCATATCGATCCATGTCTCGTGGTAGTACGAATATCACCCACCCATCTAAATCGGCGCGAAGCCCCTGGAATACTCGATTCTTACGG
>JBBPMP010000040.1:62274-105371 GCA_038090395.1 Boletales sp. KT-2023a
ACCATATCGATCCATGTCTCGGGTACCACCTTCGCACACTCCTCGTGTGCCATCCATCTGGTTGTGTCGTGCATAGATACCAATGACTCTGGGAGCTCCTTCTTTCCGATGGGTGGGTCCTGGACGCGCAAAAGACCGTCGTACGACATGGACACACAAAGACAACAAGGAAATTGTTCGGGTTCTGGAGGCTTGGGCCCAAGTTTGAGTGTGATGGAGATCCTGGAAGGTGAGGAAACGCTAGCCGACTCAGGTACGGCTGTCGGCTTCGGTCGCTTTCGCTTCGACGTTCCATCAGTACTTTCAGCCTTCCTTTTGGACGATGGTGGGTGCTGAACCGGAGGATTGAGCATCTCCATCTCGCGGTCATGCAGAAGTTGATCAACATCTATCCGAACGCTGATGATACGTTCAATGAAGCCTCGCCGTATGTGGGGGGAGGAAAAATACCTGTCGGCGATACATTGACACGCTTTTGCTCTGCGACCAAGTTCGACCCAGCTCTCTAAAGCAAAATTGACACTCTCCGCGCAATTGAATCCGAGGTTGAATCCGGCGTGATAACCCCGTGGGTAGGTGATCACGAATTCATGTTCACGCTGAACAAGGAAATTTGGTCTACAGGAGGACTGAGCCAGCAGCGTCGGTGATGCAAGAAAAGATTTATGTCGCAAGAACTGCGGACATTCTGATGTATCCTTTGGGAAATAACCTACCCCATCGTCAAAAATTTGAGTACAAGTCAAATGAGACAGTACCTACCCTTCATCGTTGACTCGAGCGCATTGGCCCGCCCCTGAGGTACCGCATACCAAAATTTGGGGGCACCGAAATGGATGTAGTTGATGCTAAAAAGATCCATATCTTCAACGTGCCAAGCAAAGGTAGCTCTCCACATCCCAAAATACAAGTAAGGCAGATTTACGCCAGGGAGACCTTTCGAAGCAGTGGGTAGGATACGGGAAAGGAAGGAAGGAAGGTGTGCAACATTCCAGATCTTTGTCTCGTCGGTGTACAACGAACCTCGACCAAAAATTCAGTCATAAGTCGAACATGGGGATTGGCACACACCTTGCGTATCAGCACCATACCAAGCAGGGCGTCCAATACTGCAATTTCGCCAGTACTGGCGTTCGAGCTTTTGGCAGAATTCGATCGTGTAGTCCTCTGGAGCAGTGCGCGGGGGTAACCAGTCTTTGTTGGGATCAAATACTTCGAGGAAAGCAGCATCCTTGGCAGCACGTTCAGCCAGTTGAGCTTCACGAACCTCGCGTGTCTGAGGGCGTTTTCCTGGTTTCTTTGGCTTTTCATCCGATGCAGGACCACCGTCATCATCATCGCCGCCAGCTGCAGGTGGAGGGGTGGTCATCGACACATCAGCAGTTGGTGTACTTGGATTGGCGACACTTGTAGGTGGGGATATGTACTCGCCACTTGGTTCACCGACGAGCAAATCGGTGGAGGTTTCGCCTTGTTCCTGTTTAATTGCAGAAGGTGACATCTCCTCTGGTTCGACAGACCCGACTTTATGGCCTGGTGCTATTGTTCGGCCTCTCTTCATAGACCTGCAAGGGACAGCCGCGCTGCGGGCATGAAGGCCAACATCTTCGACTCCTGGCGCACGAAACTCGTCTTTATTGCACAGCTCGGCCCACTCGCGGACGCTCATGACCCTGCGTTTCTCGACATTCTGCTGGCGAAACAGACCTCCGCGGCCAGCCATGAGCTGCTCGATGGGGGATCTTATCTTGACTTTTGCAAGCTGATCCTTAATGGGTGGTAGCGCGTCGACCCTGAGCTGGATGAGGGGTACTTCAACGCGTCACGAAGACAAAACTAACCACTCTTTTGGTGGGATGACCTTGACGATGCCACTCTTGAGACCCCAGCACTCGATCTTTGTCATGTAAGCCTCGAAGTCAGCAAACTCGTCCATTGTAGGCTTGAAGACGGGTATGCCGCGGTGTGCGAACGGATCGTCGTTGGGCTCATACCACGGCCGGGCGTCCGAATGCGGCGAAGGTGGTGAGTGGGTGCTCTCTGAGCCAAAGAAGTGGTCAGGCTGTACGGTGAATGCTGGTACGGGGGGAGTGCCGGATCTGGATGGGGTGAGGGAGGGAGTGGGGCTGGACATTGTGGGTAGACTGCGAGCTCGCTGCGTCGGATGGCGACGAGAACGGGTCGAACTTCGTTGTCGTCGTCGTGGACGTCGTCGGCGATGTTGGCGGCGACGGTGACGGCGGGGAAAGAATTGGTGTGCGATATCTCCACGGCAATTCCCGAATTAAGTAACCCCCTTCCACTCATCGACCCTCCTTGTCCTGCTACCACCATGTCGCCCGTACCGCACCTAATGACCATGGCGGACCTTACTGGCCCGCAAATTTTACGGATGCTCAACCATGCACACGCTTTAAAACAAATCTCGTTGCCCTGGCTCGCACCGCAATCCAGGAACCACAAAAATACGCGTCTGCGAATGCCATCACAGTCGCTTTTTAGCAAGTCTATCGCACTTGTCTTTTCAAAACGCAGCACGCGGACGCGTGTCTCGGCAGAGACGGCCGCAGTCCTACTTGGTGGCCGCGCACTTTTCCTGGGTCGCGATGACATACAGCTCGGCGTGAACGAGTCTCCTCGCGACACGGCACGCGTTCTCGGTGGCATGTGTCAAGGCATATTCGCCCGGGTCGGTGCCCACGAGGAGATCGAGGTAAACTTGTTCACACCACGTTCGTGATCGCCATACAACTCGTTTTCAGGAACTTGCAAAATATTCGCCGGTCCCCGTGCTCAATGCACTGTCTTCTCTATGGCATCCTACTCAAATCCTTGCTGACCTTCTCACCCTACACGAGCACGCACACTTATTCCATCCGAGCCAAATGTCAGTTTCTGGCGTAAACAAGCCCCTCCCTTCTCTCCCTTCCCTTACCGTGGCCTACGTTGGTGATTCGGCCAACGTGCTTCATGACATGCTCGTTACATATCCGCGCCTTGGCCACAAACTGCGTGTCGCATCTCCGCCTCAACCTGCCTACCAGTGTCCTAAGCCTGTCTGGGATCGTGTCACTGAGCTCGGCTGCGATAAACACATTTGGTGGGGTTCCGATCCTCGCGAAGCTGTCAATGGTGCCGATGTCGTCGTAACTGACACCTGGTAAGAAACACAGTTTTCTTCATCCACCGACTGAATGTTTTCACAGGATATCCATGGGGCAAGAAGCAGAAAAGGGGCAGCGTCTCAAAGACTTTTCTGGCTATCGGGTCACGGAAGCACTCTGTCGTGAAGGCGGCGCGAACCCTAATTGGAAGTTCCTTCATTGTCTTCCACGGAAGCAGGACGAAGTCGATGATGAGGTGTGTCGATTGCGGTATCGTTTCTCGTTACGGCTAACCGCGTTCTAGGTGTTCTATGGACCGCGGTCTTTAGTATTTCCTGAATCCGACAATCGAAAATGGACGATCATGGCCGCATTCGAGTATGTCTTTGTTGTTGCCTCGCGTCCGCTTCTCATGGTCGTCTGTTGCAGTCTCTTGTTTGGTAAATGGGACCTCATTGGCGAAAGATCGTCGGACAAGGCCTAGTAGTTGTCCTAATGTAATACCAATATACCTTTCGTATTTACACAGCCACTATTCATAAGTTTCCTGCCACCGACCACCACTCGAAGCATTGGGATGCCCTCGCCAGCTGCCACTGCCGTCGTCCTCGACGGGGTCGTAATGAAGATTTTGCATGCCCACAGCTTCTCGAGAACGTCGGCCCAGGCCTTGTCGGTTCTTTCAAATTTGTTGGCCAGATATCTTGTTCTTCTGGCATCCGCGTGTGGCCAGTTCGGTGAGCTCGCAGGACGATCACGGCTGTCTGCCCACGACTTCGCCGCATGCCTTGACGAGCTCGGGACCAACTTGGATGAGTTGGCGGAATACGGCTCCACGGAAGGTCTCGAATTTTCTAGATATGCTTCCAGCAGCGCCAAAAGGCTTGACGACCTCGCGGATTTTAGAGGTACGATCCGCGTCTTCTGCTTCACATCCTGCGACGTGTTCTGCTCCCAGGTTTTCTCGGAGAAGGCCTCGTCCCCGACGATGATCCCATCCCTCTTACCTACGCACCCCTCCTTGAGAACGTTTGCGTCGTCGACGCCGTGGCAGACGATGACGAAGAGTCAAACGACGAGCCTGGTACATCGTCAGCTGCAACCATCGATCGGTTCGCGGAACCGTTATCGTATCGCGAACATCCAACGGCTGCTTTCACGCCAGATTTTCTGCCACCTTTCCCCGATGGCTCACAGCCGCGGTCTCCTTCGCCCGCACCTGCTCCGCACACAGTCAAGGTGGAAAGACCGCCATCGCCACTGCCACAACACATCACATCGATCACCGCCGGAGACTACCTTATTCAGGTGCCTTATTCCGAGTCTATCCTCGCAAACACGCCGTCGTGGCATCTCCCATCCCTACCCTCTGCGTCCCGCACGACCAAGTCCCAACCTCCTCGGTTGCCGACGCCATCGACCCAACAGTCGCTCTTCGCTGCCTACCACCATATATTAACGCACCCCGTCTCTCAGCCAGGGCCACCCAACCCTGCAAAACACAAGGTAGCAATGGCACTACTTTCTCAAATTCAAAACAACACCCGATGGGATGCCCCATCAACGCTGTACGGAAACGTCGTGCCATGCCCACCTCGCGTCGCAGCCATCGGATCATCTTACCCGATTGCGCAGAGTACATTAGAGGAAATACGTTTAGGCAAGGACACCGACAAGGACGCGGATAAAAGACAGTTACTTCCACCAGCACCTCCCCGGTCCGTCTTCACCAACGACAAGCCGGTATTCCTCGCTTCGCAGCAATCTTCGAGACTCCCCGAGCTGTCACGGCAAGTTCTTCCTGTATGTATACATTCCTGTCCGACCTGCGCTCCATTGGAACTGATATGTCCAGGGCCCGGTCTTGTCGCGTACCACACGCCTCACGCATCCCCCAGTTTTACAACGAGGATCGCAGAAACTTGTCTACGGGCCAGGCGTGCCGGCACCGTGGAATTCTTCGCAGAGCATTGCAGCGCAAGGTGGAAAGGGAGGGGAAGACGGGGGCACAGTCAACGGGCAGAATGCGTCGTCGTTTACGCTTCCAGACGCGCAGATGTTTGCCACGTGGGACTATGAGATCAAGCACTACCAGGAGCCGTTGGGGGCAGGTCGACGTGGCAAGGCTTCTATGTCGCCGATAGTGTCCCTGTCATCGCTGGGCAGACCTTCTAAAGTAGGCACCTGACCTAGTCCATGTAGTTGCTACAAGGCCATGTCCACTTGAAGCGCTAACCATTCTCACACCGTCATTGAAGCATGTATGAAAGAAGTGTCGAATTCTGACAGAGAACATGGCTGCCAACCGTGCCCTCAACCGGTAAGTCATTTATCAGATTGACCACTCGGAGATAGGGACTATAGGACCTTCCGGGGTCGAGCAGCAGCGCAGGGGGATACCAAGCTTGCCAATATCGATATCAAGGTACACGTTCCAACATTCGTTTCTTTGGATCCTCGCCCGACGCACTTGTGCTGTAGGATTGTCGGCACACTAAGTTTAGAGACCTGGCAGATGTCCAAGCCAAAGGAAGCAGTTGAGCTGTTCTTCATAACAAAACTTAGCAGGCTTGGGAGACTCGTACAGCAAGTAGATGCAGACTCTTTCTTTGGCATTCGTTCGTACATACTCCATTCTTGTCGCTCACGTACGCAGCGCCTTCCATATATTAGTTTCATCATGTAACGAGAACAGCCTCGCAAGCTCTGCAATCGACCATGTCCTGGACTTCGCTACCCGTTTTACCGTTCTTCTTTGCCTTATACCTCAGCATCAATGGCGCCACATCGCGCAAACTGTCTCCCTCTGGCGCTGCAACTGCGTTCGTAGTCGGATTCGTTATCATGGCGACGCACGTACGCGCCATGGCCATTTCCCTGATCGTCTTCTACCTGCTAGCATCAAGAGCGACCAAGCGTAAGTCGCCGCGCGTGACCTGATGGTAGACGGTCGGTTGACGGTCATATAGAGGGCAAGCAACGCAAGGCACAGCTCGAGGCAGGATACCATGGCTCTGGTTACCGCAATGGCTGGCAGGTCCTCTGCAATAGCGCGGCAGCCTTTGTTGCATGCGCTATATGGAGCGTGAAATTTACCCCGGACGCGTTTCCCTGGTCCTTGTTTGCGCACGCCGACGGTACCGAATCGTACCGCAGCGACGGCTGGTGCCCGGTGTCGCCTACTGTGGCAAACGGCCTCAGTCGTGCGCTCGTGTTGGCGACGCTGGGGTGCGTGTCTCGCGTTGTGCGCGCGTGGTCCGACTCACAGCGCTCTCTAGACAATTCGCGTGCTGCCTGGGGGACACCCTCGCCTCAGAGCTGGGCATCCTGTCGAGCACACCGCCGATCCTCATCACGACACTCAAGACGGTACCCCCTGGGACGAACGGCGCGATCTCTGTCGGGGGCACGCTCGCGTCTGCCATAGGTGGAGGTATCATCGGACTCACACAGTTTACGAGCCTGGTCGTGGAAAACAGCGTCTGCAGAGCGGAATGGGCGACGTTGTTCCCCACGCTCATAGGATGGGGCGTGGTCGCGGGAATCTTTGGGTCCCTGGTGAGCGTTATATCCTTCTTTCCCTCTTCCACGACCATCATGCCCTGGCCTAGCTCGATTCCCTTCTCGGAGCGACCCTACAACGTACGCGCTACTCTACAGACAAGAAATTAATTCTCCAGGACGAGTCTGTCCCCGAAAAAAACGAAACAGTCAAGGTGATCAGTGGCATCAATCTATTGACAAACAACCAGGTCGGTGTCTCTTCTCCCTCTCCCTTCTCCCTTCCTGATGGTATTTGAAGGTCAATCTGGTGTCCTCCATGGCTGCCGCGCTTGCCGTGGCTACGCTTGCCTGATGTGTGGGTCTGTACTACGATAATCCAGCTAGTTACTGCATTAGGAGATGTTTCTGAGATGACTTGTTCACGTGTGTTGTCACCTACGTACGTATGAGACCAAACTTAGTTGATCATTCCTTCCGTTAATCGTCCGCCCGCTGCGTTTTGTTCTCGGACTTCCATCATGGCTGAAGGTGCCCAAGAGCCCCCAAAGCGCGACGTCCAGAACCACTTGCTCTTCGAATGTGCTTGGGAGGTTGCCAACAAAGTCGGCGGTATCTACACCGTCATCAAGACCAAAGTGCCCATCACCGTCGCAGAATATGGTGATCGATACACCCTCATCGGCCCCTTGATGTACAAGAGCGCACCTTTGGAAGTCGAGGCGCAAGAGCCCACCGATCCCGCACTCGCCGCTACGCTCGAGAGTATGCGCATCCAAGGTCTAAAGTGCCTCTACGGCCGCTGGCTCATCGAGGGTGCACCCCGCGTGCTCCTCTTCGATACCGGCAGCGCCTTCCACCGTCTCGACGAGTGGAAGGGTGATCTCTGGAACCTTGCTGGTATTCCTTCACCCCCCAATGACTCCGAAACCAACGACGCGATCATTTTTGGCTACATCGTCGCCTGGTTCCTCGGCGAGGTTTGTCCTTGATCCATCTTGTCCCGTCCGCTCACAGACGACCCGGCTTCGGCCGACCCCCGTTGCAGTACGTCGCACGGCAGCTCCACACGGCTGTCGTCGCCCACTTTCACGAATGGCAGGCCGGCGTTGCCATTCCGCTTTCTCGGAAGCGACACATTGACGTCACGACCGTGTTCACGACCCATGCTACCCTCCTCGGACGCTACCTCTGCGCGGGTAGCGTCGACTTTTACAATAACCTCCAGTATTTTGATGTTGACCACGAAGCCGGGAAGCGCGGTATATACCACCGCTATTGCATCGAACGTGCGTCGGCGCACTGCGCAGATGTGTTCACGACTGTGTCCGACATCACTGCATACGAGGCGGAGCATCTTCTGAAGCGCAAGCCCGACGGAATCGTGCCCAACGGGCTCAATGTCGTCAAGTTTCAAGCGATGCACGAGTTTCAGAACCTGCATGCGACCGCCAAGGCCAAGATCCACGAATTTGTCCGGGGTCACTTTTATGGGTACTATGATTTTGATCTCGACAATACGTTATATGTCAGTCCCCTATGGTATCCTTGTTGCAGTTGCTCATGTTTTTGGAAAGATGTTTACTGCTGGTCGCTACGAGTACCGAAACAAGGGTGTTGATATGTTTATCGAATCTCTTGCGCGTGAGCACGTTTCGATCGGGAAAGGATTTCGATTCACCCTATCCCAGGTCTCAATCATCGCCTTCAACAAGCTGGTTCAAAAACGACCGTCGTTGCGTTCATCATCATGCCTGCTGCAACCAATTCTTACACTGTCGATGCTCTTAAAGGGCAGGCAGTCATGAAACAACTGAAGGATACCGTTACTGAAGTACAAAACCGAATCGGTGCTCGCTTATTCGAGCACGCCGCGAGATATCATGGGTGCGTGGCTACCCATTTAGTCTGGATGTCGTCTTACGCACGCTTCTGAAGGGAGGGAAAGATGGAATTCAAACCGGAAGAGCTGCTATCTCCAGAGGACCAGGTATTGCTGAAGAGGCGGATATTTGCGCTCAAGCGCAGCTCATACCCCTCGATCGTCACGCACAACATGGTGGATGATGCCAACGACCCTGTTCTGAACCACCTCCGGCGCGTCAAACTGTTCAATGCGCCATCCGACAGGGTCAAGGTGATTTTTCACCCCGACTTCTTAAATTCGAACAACCCGATCTTGGGTCTTGACTATGAAGAGTTCGTGAGAGGATGCCACCTTGGCGTATTCCCGAGCTACTATGAACCATGGGGTTACACGCCAGCCGAGTGCACGGTGGTGAGTATTGCGCCCGGTTTGATGGGTGGTCAAGTGACTGAGCGCAAGACCAGATGGGAGTGCCTTCCGTCACTACTAATTTGTCCGGATTCGGATGTTTTATGCAGGACCTGATCGAAAGCCCAGAGGAGGAGGGGTGCTACATCGTTGATCGACGAATGCATTCTGTTGACGACTCTGTCAACAAGCTGGCCAACTTTATGTTCCAGTTCTGCAACAAGACGCGACGACAGCGGATTAATGAACGCAATCGTGTGGAGCGATTGAGCCCGCTGTTGGACTGGAAAAACCTTGGCGTCGAATACACTAAATCGAGACAGTTGGCGTTAAGGCGGGCATATCCAGACGCATTCGTGAACGCGAACGGGGAAGTCGATGACGAGGAAATTGATTGGTCTGGGACGGGAGTGGAGCGGTTTTTGCCGATGTCTGCGCCTGCCAGCCCACGTCTACGGATGTCCGGGATGGCTACCCCGGGCGACATGGGAACGCTCACAGAGGAGGTGCGCCGTTCATGGCTGCAGGGGTTATGGATGACCATCTTACTGCTGACGTAGATGCAGCGCCTGCATACGAGCGACTACCGCGGGTACAACTGGCCACGGGCCGCCGAGGACGAGGACGATGGGTACCCATTGTGAGTGGTTGTTCTTATCAAGGTTTTGGATCACACCGAAACCGCTCATCTCCGCGTTTCCACGACTCATGACTTGTGTGACAGCCCGTTGGTGATGAAGGTGCGTTCACGTGCGGGGTCCGTCCACTCCGGGGTGAGCACCCCGGGCGGGGGTACACTCAAGAGCCTGAGCGAGCGTGACCTGCAAAAGGCAGACGCGGCGCTGAGCCAGGTGAACAAGGTCGCTGAGGAGACGGCTGCGGAGGCGTGAAGTACTTGATCGGTGTACGTGCTTTGATATGTAAATAGTTGGTTGAGTACATACATAAAGTAGCTACAGTACGTGGTAGATGACGAGATCGCGTTTATGTCTTGCTCTGATCGGCGGAAGTGCGTCCCGGATTCTTCCGATCATTACCGGCCCAGCGTTGGGAATTTTTTTTTCTTCGCATCTTAATTTCAGTCCATCATCATCACAGCAACTCGTTTGCTCATCGCCCCCGACAGCGACGACGCCCTCTTCCTCATCGGCCCATAACCACCGATACCATGAGCGCGCCGCGCCCGACGATGAAGACCATACAGAAGCGCTTCTACAATGCGCTACCCCGCGCTGTCCCGTCACCCTCCACATCGGCCAGCGCGATATCCAGAGTTCGCTCGAACTCGGCCCCTACTTCTCGTTCGTTGTACACAGCGAACTCGTCCTCCGGGCCTCTCGCCTTCTTCGACTCTCCCTCGCCGCCAACCCCGCCTCCTAGTTCCCGCCCGGGAAACCCCCACGTCCTGTCCACATCGCGCCTTCCCGTCAAAGCGGAGGGCGAAGGTTCAACGAGTCCACATTCCCACAACTCGCCCCACAGTCAGGGCCAGCCATCTGGCCAACCGCCTTTCTCGCTCGCACTAACGTCGCCACAGCCAAATCCCTCGTCGCCTCCCGTCACGCCCGCGTCGCACCAGTCCGCAGCGTTCTTTCCTTACTCCTCCTTTCCTCCGATTCCATTTTGTAACGTGTCTCTTTCCGATCATTCCGACTCGCATCCGCGTGTCAAGAAACATCGCGTGCGATACCATCTGGACGTTGGTGCATACGGTATCCCAAAACATGCAAGGAAGCCCCCGAAATCTGGCATGGGTGGTGCCAGCGTCGCTGCCGGACGTTTGCTACCCGATGTGCCGAGCGAGGATCTCAGTCTCGCTGTGCAGGTAGGCGAAGACGCCTATTTCATCCGCGAAAACGCCATGGGTGTGGCCGATGGTGTTGGAGGCTGGTCACGGACCAGTACGTCAGCGTCATTTGACTCTTATTAAACTTAACCTTGGACGTTCTTCCATTCTGTAGGCTCGTGTGTTTCAAAACGTGCTCAAGACCCTTCGCCTAGTGCCCTTTTTGCTCGACGCTTAATGCATCATTGTTCAGCTGAGGCCCTCGAGGTCGACACTTGTGCATCTCAACGCCGCGAGGCATCACCGACTCGCAGTGCCTCGCCGAGACGAACGGGCACCACAGCCCTCAATGACGCGTGGCCATGGAGTGCGGAGATTGACGAGCTCAACGCTCAGCTGGAAGACTCGCTCGAAGATCTCGAGGACGGCCTGGATATCCTTATGGTCCTTGAGCGTGCATATGAAAAAACGATTAAAGCACATGTTGTGCCCGAGGATATTTCTCCGCCGGTTGCGCAGCCACCCTCGCTCGTTTCTATTCCTGAAGATCAGGCGCTTTCCACAGCCAGTGATACCGTCTCATCCCTTAATAGTCCACCACCGCCCGAGACCCCCATGGTCTTCCAGCCAAGGGCGGTTCCGTTGAAGACGGGGTCGTCAACTGCACTCGTTGCCGTTCTTCAGCATTCGCGGCCGCCTTCACCGCCCACATCTTCTCATCGACCGATGCCGTTTAACTTGCCGGTGTCGTCAGAGCCTACATACGATGCGGTGCTCAAGATTGCACACTTGGGCGACTGCATGGGTATGCTCGTCCGCGATGAGTACATTGCGTGGCGTAGTTCTGAGATGTGGTGGGCCTTCAACACGCCTGTACAACTTGGGCCGAGCTCCTCTGCCCGACCCACTGATGCACAGATCCTCGAGCTCCCTGTGCAAGCGGATGATATTCTCATCCTCGCGAGCGATGGATTGAGCGACAATCTGTGGGACTCGGAGGTGCTGGATGAGGTCGTGCGATTCAAGCGGTCGTTTTTGAAGGATGCGAAGCAAGGGACAGGCAAGGGGCTGTTGGGGAGGAGGACGCTTGCGGGAATGTTGAGCGAAGCGTTGTGTTCGAGGGCTCGTCGGGTGTCAGAGAAAAAGGGGAAGAGTGCTACGGACGACGATGGGGAGGTGGAAGACGAGATACCGTTTGCTCGTCGGGCAAGGGAACAAGGAAAGACCTTCAAGGGTGGTAAAATTGACGGTAAGTTGTCCTTTTTTGTCTGGCTGGCGTGCCGTACTAAGGTTGTGCTAGATATCTCTGTGTTGGTGGCAGTGGTGTCTCCAGCACCAGACACGGCGCCGAACTAGGTTGGTTTGTGGCATTTGTATATTTTACTGTGCATGTGTACAACACTCTTCGCATCTCGTCGAATCACTGTATGGATAGATCGTACATCGCGCAGTATTTCTAGTTCTTATTAGATGCATATATCTGGCAGCATGAAGCGTGTCATTGATGGTTGTACATTCGACGTTGGTCTAGCTAACATCCATTGCCTCGCCCGCAAGAGGCGTGACCTGCTCGCTAGTGATGAGACTCCTGATGGACTCGCTTTTCCAAGCTGTCGTTCCCCGCCTAAACGTGTATTTGCGCTCTTTTTCGACACGCTCGTTTGGCTTGACATGGTTGCGCAGCATCTCCGTGCCTGCGGCAGTGATGATGCATGCATCGACGTTTGAACCTGAACCGAGGTCATTGAAGATACCGGCTGAAATGGCGGCCGTGACGAGTTGGAGTGCTTCCTCTCGCTATGGACGGGCCGCGTCAGCCTCCGAATGCGCAACTGTAGGCGCAGAGTACCGTCATGTTGGGCTTCCAACTGCTTTCGAAGACAGCCATGGCCGCAAGACTCCCCGATCCCATCGTCACATAGGGAAGCTTGTCCGTGGAGCCGTGAGGGTGGATCGTAAACAGCTGAGGGCCGGTGGCATCGACACCGCCGAGGACGAGCGCGGCACCGATGTGCCCTTGGTATCTTTGCCCATCAGTCGCGATCCGTACGAGGGGGAGACGGGAGCGTACTGGAAGAGATGCTGTTTGAGCATCGTCATCGCCGTGACCACGTGGGGTTTCCTCCCGGTCGAGAGCGCATGGAGCTCGATGTTGGACGAGATCATCGCGGTAACGAACTCGGTGTCCGCGGCAGTCCCTGCGCCGCAGCAACGGATGGACTCGGAGATGTAGTGTATCTAGGCGGGTGGGGATGAGGCAGGACGGGTTGGGCAGACGGGTGCGCACCTTTTCGCAGTTCTTGTCGGCGACGATGTCGCCCTCTGTTGCGCGCGTGTCTGCGCCAAGGACGATGCCGTCCCTGAAGAGACAGCCGACGATGGTCGTGCCCGTGCTCGTCGCCTTGGGCAGCGGCAGACCGCGTTCGGCGAGAAAGTGGTTGCTGGCCCCGGCGTCGTGAATATGCACGATGCGGGAAGATCGCGACGGTACTCACCGTGTAGAGTTTGAGAAATCAAATCCAGACGGTCTGTGCACGCTGCTCATCGCGGTCGTGGTCGATGGGTAAAGGTATTGATTGATAGTATGTACGCGCGTCGGCACTGCATTTCCCTGTTTGAGACCCCCCCAGTGGACAGCCTCTACGTCGTCACCGTACACGACTACCAACACCTCTCACACAACGAGCACGTAGACACTGACCATGGACGGCTGGAACAAGTTTCAATCGAGCCTTTCCAATCTGAATATCGGCCAGTCCGCCAGCAAGTTTGCAAAGGGCTTCAGTTCGAGCGTCCAGGCGACTCGTGAACGTTTCGGCAACATTGCACCCGAAGACATCACCGAACTGCCCCGGGGTAGGTGTCTTTCTCGCACCGGTCCTGCTCGCTGTCTGCCACGTCCTCGACAGAGTACAAGGACCTCGAGGCCCGCGTCGACGCGCTGCGCCAGGCTCACCTCGCCATGCTCAAGTAAGACCTGCAGCTCGCCACCCAACCCGCGCTTGACCATCTTCTGCAGGATCACCAAGGCATACGAGTCCGAGTCCTACGACTACCCCACCCAGATTCAGGAGTCGATCTCCGAGTTGTCCACCACCATCGGACACGGCATCACCAACTTTGCGGCCAACAACCTCAAGGGGACGAACATCCCCGCGCCGAGCCCGATTTCCCCCGTCGCTGCGCAGCACAAGACGCTGCCCCATGCCCTCGGGCGCGCTGCCACCAACGCGGCCACGATGCTACAGGAGGCCCCAGGGGCCACCGAGGACAAGCTCGGCAGGGCGCTCGGGCTGTATGCGGGTGCTTGGGAGACCATCTCTGACGCGCGCGTGGAGCAAGACGAGGCCATTCAGAGCCAGTACCTCCACCCGTGGCAGACGACGCTGTCTACCTCGATCAACGTCGCCATGAAGGCTCGTCAGGCCGTGCGTGCGAGCCGACTTGAGCTCGACGCGGCCAAACAAGCGTATGTCGTGGCGCGCATAGTGCGACGAAAGAGCTGACTCTCGTCCAGTTTGAAGACCGCGGGCCCTGCTAAACAGGAACAAGCCAAGTTGGACATTGAGAATGCCGAAGACGACCTCGTTCAAAAGACCGAGGTCGCCATCACCCTCATGAAGACCGTTCTTGAGAATGTACGTGCCAGCCGTGCGCATCTCTGAACAAATGGTCATTGTTCCCCAGCCCGAGCCCCTCAAGAACTTGAATGAACTCATCAAGGCACAGGTACCAACATACTGCGTCATCATTTTCTGAGTGCTGACGCCCAATCAGTTGGTCTACTTTGCCTCTGCCGCCGAGGCACTTTCGTCTACTCAGGGTGAGATAGAGGAATTGAGCGTCGCCGCTGAGGGAGAGTACAGGTGCATGCCTCCTCCTTTCTTCTGCCCATGTCACTGCCGTCTCACATCTACTCTAGAAAGTCCCGCGACCATTAAACGACCGTCTTGAGCATGCAACACAGTCCAAACGTGAGATGCATTTCTAACGCCGTTGTATGGGTACACACGTATAGTATACTTTCTTTGCTCACACGTTCTGCCATCCATTCCCTGACTCTTGGCGGACGGACTCTTTTTTCTTTTCCCTTTGTCCGTCTCTATGTGACCTTAATGTGAATCTCGGTCCGTGCGTTTGAACCCAAGCCTGTCTCTACCACGTGATGGTTGTGCCTTTTTTTTTTTTCCAACTCCATGCTCCCGTCTCATCATTCCGTCAAGGTGAGTATCCAAACCATTTCTTTTCGTGATGATTTTGTTTGCTGTGCACCAGACCGAGTGCATTCGCTCCTTGAGGAATCTTACCCTGGCCCTCTATCATACGCTCGAGGGTCCTGATTTCGTTCTGTCATTCTTACATCCAACGAACGACAGGCTAATATCTTTTTTTTTCTGCAGAACGGTAGTTACATTGCCTACAACACTCTTCGTGTACACTCGCACCCAATTGTCATGTCGTCTTGATTTTCATGTGCACAGATTTTGCACGTGTGAGCTGGTCATAGCCTTGCAGGAAGCGCGTGAACGTGAGGATTCCACCCCTCAAAAACCGACGACGCACCAAACTTGCTCAGGCTGACCCCACGACCGCTGTTCTTGACGCCTGTCCACGAGAGCGCAGGGTCGAGGAAGTCGCATCTATGCCAGTGACACAGCGATCGACATTGTTGAGAAGCGATCTTACCTGTTCAAAAATACAGTCCCGGTCTGCAGCTCGTCCACGATGCGCAAAAAGGCCCGCTCCGAATCAGGGTTTTCTTGCGCGTTTGTCCATACAGAGGCTGTTAATCCATACGGCGAATCGTTCATCAGGCGAATGGCCTCTTCGTCGGAAGAGACCTGGTCTGCTCGTCAGTGCCTTCCCTTGCCATCGGAGTGCTTGGACCGACCTTTTGGATCCCAATGACAGGCCCGAACGTTTCCTCCTGCAACGGTTCTCAGTAATTCCTACTTTGGTCCATCTGGGGTATCCTACCATCATGACGTCCATGGCTGGACGATGGGACGTCAATATCAGCTGCCGCTGCGCTCCTGTTGATCGGCATACTTACTATGATTGACATTGACCAAGACCTGTGGCGCCACGTAGGCGGTTCCGCTGTCTCGTCTGTCAATCTCTCGCGGGCAATCACATGGCGGCAAACGCACGCTTGAGCGATCGGGAATAGGTCTTCAGGTACCAGGGGTGTCGCGCCCGCCTTGACTAAATGTGCTTCCAGACCAACGTGGGGACAAGTTTTCCGAAGGTAGCTCACCTGCATCCGCGACCTGTTTACGAACCCTCTCGGCACTTGCGACGCTCACGACGGGTCCGAGAGTCGTGTCCAGTTTGGTGGGATCCCCCAAAACATATTTCTTTCCAGTGCACATGTGTGAAGCCTGCAGGTAACAGAGGCGATCAAAGAGGCAATCACCTTGACGAGGTCGACGTATTGCTTCACAAACTCATCGTACACGCTTTCATGCACATATATGCGCTTCGAGAACGAATGAGATACACGGAGTACCGCAAGACTTTTGCCTACCTCGATAGCACAGCAGCTCTGGCCTGAATTGAACATGGCACCTTGACGAACAGACGTCAGGCAAAAGGCACAGCTAACCCGGTCGAAAACATTACCATCCACGAGTTCCGCGACGGTGTACTTGAGATCCGCGTCCGGACGGACGTAGGCAGGGTCTTTCCCTCCAAGCTGCCTGCAGGTCAGCCATCACAGGACATGCCG
The DNA here is from genome assembly GCA_038090395.1 of Boletales sp. KT-2023a. Taxonomy (NCBI): domain Eukaryota; kingdom Fungi; phylum Basidiomycota; class Agaricomycetes; order Boletales; species Boletales sp. KT-2023a. Next base: position 78,669 of record JBBPMP010000040.1, read on the forward strand.
GAACCCTGCTTGAACGATACCTCGAGCGCGACGCCCTTGAACCTGGCCGCTTCCACTGCCGCACGTTCCACAGCCTTGCCGCCGACGACGCTCCCCGTGAAGGAGACAAAGTCGACCAATTTGTGCCGGACGACGTAGGCGGTGAGTGGGGGCGATAGGTGCAAGACCTGCACGAGATCCTTGGGCACGCCCGCCTTGTGAAGGGCGTCGACGAAACGTTCCGCCACCACGGGCGTCTGTGGAGAAGGTTTGAGAAGCACTGCATTCCCAGCTATGATGGCGGGGAGGACGGAGTTGATGGTCACGAGATAGGGATAGCTGTGATGGATGAGATCAGTCCAGGCGAGGCGACGAGGCGAACAACAACCCACTTCCAGGGGGCGATCACGAAAACGACGCCGAGGGGTTCACGCCTGATGTACCGCTTGAATCCGGGCAGATCGGTGTCCTTGAGGGAGACGTCTGAGAGGCAGGGCTCTGCGATGGAGAGCATGTACTCTGCACGGGACAGGAATCCTCTGATCTCTCCGGGAACCTGACTCACGGGTCTTTGGAAGGTTCGAATCAGTCGTACCGTGGCTCGGGGGATACGGACGTACCGGCCCATTTGTAGGGTGAGTTCTACATGAAGGGTCTTCCGCTCATCGTCTCCGAGATCCTTGAAGACGGACTACGAGCCGGCCAGTCTACGCAGATAATGCACCAGACATCTGTACGTACCACGAACTTGTGTCCGATCTCGATGCGCTCCTTAAGGGCACGTTTTCTCCAAGCTGATTGTGCAAACACCGCATTTTGGATCCTGACATCGAGCTCTGATTCGACCGGGTATATCCTGGTAACGTATGGCTCCTGGCTGTGGGGAATGATGGTCGTCTGCGTCTGCACGTTGGCCATGATGATGATCTTGAAGATTCCCGTTATATGGAATTATTTCGTTATCTTATCTCAGACGACTTATAAAAACGGTCGGTAATAAAGATACGAGGGCGACACAAATCAAGTCCAATTACTTATACTTTGTACCGACGACCCGTCTTGGTAAAGAACGTTTGCAGAATGTATACCTGCACACTACTCTATGGTTAGAAATCGTCAGGGCATTCTGGCATGAAACCACATACGCTGCCATCCCAATGACGGCCAAACTTTCGCATATGCAATACCAAAATAACCGTCTGTACGGACGATGAGCTCAGACAAAAAGGAGGTTAGTGTCATGCTTGCCTTTGAGTGGACTTGACCAGCGAGAAGCCGCGTGTCTCTCGCGTGTGGAAGCTATTGGACTCATCAGACAACCTTGCGACGCGACTAACGACACGCTCACTGTCTCTGGTTGCGTTTGATCTTCATGAGCATGCTGTTGAGTCTATAAATGCTTTCTTCGATTGGACTCGTGTGATCCGAGACTTGACCGGGCTTGGCTGCAACCTCTCTCCGTGGCTCGCTCTCGACCATGATGTCAAAGTCGAGCAGCTTGTCCGTCACCGTGGACATGTCGTTTTCGAAACAAAAGGAATATTCTCCGACGGTGTTTCCTGTCAAGACATAGTCCCCCGAACGCTCGTGTAGTCCATTGAGGAGCAGTTTCTCGTCGGGGTCCTTGATGTCAAAGTTGATGTCAAACGACCCTCCCGTTTGAACCTGGCGCAGCACTCATGAAATGCGGTGTGACCTGTACAAGTCCCCACGTACTGCAAAGTAGAACTACAAGCACAGGTGAGCACTTTGGACATCTGGTTAAGCAGAGCACTTGCCCCAATCTTTTCTCCTGCCTTGTCCACGTCGGCATAAAAACAGAGGCGCTCGTTGGGCGCAATGGTCGTCGTCAGTGCGACGGCATCGGCATGCCGGACAGAGGCCAGTAGGAACACGCTGGACGCAAGCAAGCCGAGCGACAACATTCGGTGGTGGTTTATGCAGACCACATCATGCTATATTTTCGGCATCCCATGCCGGATTAGATCGGAGCCGTATATATTCGATCTCCGTGACTATGTCTGTTATCCTTTTATCCTTCGTGGTTTGTCCAGACAGATTAGCGTCCTTGCTTTTGACAGGTAAGCGTCGATGTAGCGAACGCCCTGTCTACTCATCAACAGAAATCAGCGTCAACTATGCCCATGTCCAGCGATGTTGTATGCGGCGATCCCGATAATCTACACTGCTACTCATTTTATTCCGCGTCGCTTGTTCCGATGTCATCTACTACTCCCGATCGAGTACAAAGTGGTGCCAGATCATGTCGGCCCGATTTACCTCCCATCCAGGGTGCACGTCATAACCCAAGTACGCCCCGCTCGCTCATCGTTCCCCCAGCACTCTCCGTTTCTGCAAACATGGAAATGTTTTTTTCTCCAAGCCCTCTATCAGTTTTGCAGGTTTCCTCGTTGGTCTACCCAGAAATATCGCCACCTTCTCAGGGTTCCGGAAGCACCCCTTTCGAGAGGCAATTCGTTGGCGACCTCCCTCGCGGATGGAACGACATCGACACCCAGGTTTCCCCCGTTCTCCGAAGAAACTTTCATTCCTCGTTCTCCCCCTCTCCACTATGTTCAAACGTTAGTGGAACCCCGTATAGGACTGACTATGGCCGGACTCCCCAGGACACCCAGGATGACGTTGGACGAGTCTCCTTGATCGATAAATTTTTATCTGCGGCAGTGGATGAATCCTCGACCACCGATATTGGGCCTTTTCCATCTCAAGATCGCTCATCACCTCTGTCGGATCTGTCGGATCTTACCTCTATTTCGTCTTTCGAAGACTTTGGACTTCCTTTTGACTCGCGAAGCGGTTCTCCACCTACCTCTCTGGCCACGGAGCAACTTGGCGACCGAAGACAACCGGATATTCAATGCAGTAATCGATTTTCCATCTCTGGACGAGAGGTTTTTCAAGTTCCCACTCGAAGCTCTTCTCCTTCCCGCGATTCGGACTACCAGCCTGCGAGCGACGGATGTAAGCGGAAGAGAAAAAGTACTCCACAGAACCGCGACGGCAGCCGGAAACAGAGCAAGTGCAGGAGAAGGCGGTCTGATGCCGTTCCTTCCTCTTCTGACGCCAATTCTTTCCGACAGTTGACCCAACGAAACCTTCCTACTAATGTACCTCGCCATCCACAGTTTTCTCTTCTATACCTGCGTTTCCCCGTTAGTTCTTACCTGCGGTTAGCTGACGGAAAGTTCGTCTGTCCACTGAAAGCCGACTCGGTGAACGTTCATGGCTGAACGTTGTCCCCCTAGATTTCCATTGCTTCCAGATAATTTCAAGCGCCCGTCGGGAATCTATAACGAACCGCGAGACGCGCTGGATTTATATACACCACGGTTTGTCAAGGGATGCGGAGTCACGAAGGTCGGCCTTTGTCCAATTTGTATCGAGAGTACCTCTCGTGGTGGCAAGGGTGAGGCGGTCTGGCTGTTGATGAAGGTTTCTGCCTACAAGTGGTATGTATTTTACGCTACATCCATATCGTCGGCTCACTCCACATCTCTGACAGAGTCGTGTGCTTCATTCGTAAAGGTAACTGACCAGGAATATATCAAGTTACCACTTGCAGTACGCCCACGGTATGTTTTTTAATTTGCATGCGCGCAGCTTTCATTAGGTGTGTCAAGGAATTTCCTCTCTATCCGGACGACCCTTTTCTCCTCCGGTTACTTTCCGGACTACTACCCGTCAAAATGTGGCCAAGGGCGAACGTACTAGCGTACAGGAGGGCAAGTGTCACAAGTGCAAGAAATGGATATTGGTAGAAAGTATAAAGGATATAGACATCAAGGCAAGTTGTAGGCATTCTAGGTTGAGATTACTATCAACTTGGTACAACCTAGGTAAAAGAGCTCTACTGGTAGGTGCAGAACGAGTCTTGTCTGCCATCTGCGAACACAGTTCCACAGGTGGAAGCACGCGGCTGCGTGCCACCGAGGCACCCATATAGACGGAGATGACGACTTCTTTTTGGACGATGAGATTTACCACCGCGCTCAGCAAGCACTCTGACTCGATCCCTGTTCACTCCTCCATTTGCCGTGCTATAACTTTATTCATTTCGCTTTTCTCCTCATTCTTCTGCATCGCATTCCTCACATGTTCTGCTAACCGCATAGACGCTATAGCTGTCACCTGTGTATATTTTGAACTGTCCTACTAATAGATGTATGTCATAACGAGTGCATGTTACCTTGACCAATGAAATCGCAATCTGGTTGGTCCGCTCCCAGGCGTCATATGCAAGCAAGTCACGTGACACGGTGGTTTTCATAACAAACTTTCTGTGCAAGTGAACCTTTGCCGAGCAAGGTAAATGTTTTCTGTCGTCCAGCGGGGAGCTATTCGAACCGCACCGCGGTCGATACGATGTCTCGCATCTCAGATACCTCCAAAGCCAACCACGCAGGAGCAGCAATCGTCGCCGTCGCCAACAGCGTCCATTCTCCCAAGCCTCGACTTTGATCCAGCTGAACGCCTAGAGCATGCGGAAAGGACAGGCGCAAAGTCTTCCAGGGGCTCGCTCTCTTCCATAGAACGACGCCGCAGATTTTTCGCAAGGGTCTCGCTCGGTATTTTGGCTCTTGCCGTCGGCGCGCAGGCACTCTATCTGGGCCGGGAATGGGACGCAGATGAACTAGCGAAAAAGAAACTTGTATGCTTTCAGTTGGTTTCGTCGAGTCGCTGTCCTTATTTGCTGGTTCGATAGAAAATTGAGGATGCACCCTCCGGTCGATGGGCGCGGACCAAGGAACGGTTCGTGGACATGTTTGACGTGTGTGGCTCTGCATGGCGTTTTATGCAGCACCGTGCACTAATGTTGGTTTCCAGTATTTGAACAAACCGGCATGGCCAGAATTGTTGCCCCCACCTCTTGCAGGCCCTCACCAAAAGCCGTATACGTTGCTGGTATCGCTGGATGATTTACTCGTCACTTCCACCTGGGACGTAAGTTTCTGTCGTTTGAATTCTAAGCGCGACAATGCGATCTTTTCCACAGAGGCAAAAAGGGTGGCGGACAGCCAAACGTCCAGGTGCCGACTATTTTCTTGCATACCTCTCTCAATTTTATGAAATCGTCATATTTACCACGCAAAACCACTACGTATGTTGATTCGTTCCATTGCTCGCCAGATCACCGCTAACTACGTGGCGCTTCTCAGACTGCTATTCCCATAATCGAAAAATTGGATCCTTATAATTTCTTTGTTACTTACAAGCTCTTCCGCGACGCAACGCGCTCCATCGACGGCAAGATTGTCAAAGTGAGCCACTCGGTTGTCTCCTATTCAGATCTAATCATGGGCCTTTCGCTCTAGGATCTTTCTTTCCTAAATCGAGATCTTTCGAAAGTTATCTTGCTTGATACTCACGAGGAACATACTTCGACACATCCCGAAAATTCGATCGTACTTCCTAGGTGGACGGGGACGCCCGGTGACAAGGGTCTGATCGCAATGATCCCTTTCCTCGAATGTTTGTGCCTCCTTCCGTTTCTGGTGGCAAGTCATGCTCACCCCTCACAGCGATCGGCATTTATAAGCCTCAGGATATTCGTCCGATCCTACAGGCTTACCATGGAAAAGACATTCCCTTGGAGTATGCCAAAAAGGAAGTGGATGCTCGTGAACGTCATATTGCGGAATGGAAGAACAAGTCCAAGGGTCTTTCGACTGGCTCGTTCACCATGAGCTCCTTGTTTGGCGTGAGCACCGAGGTGGGTGTCTTGATTCAACCTCCGTGCTTTTCTGTTGATTGTATTCGATTGCTACAGTCCTCTCACTCGCCCATCCCACCCACCTATCTTGAACAAAAACGTGCAGAGGCACAACGGCAATACAAGGAAGAACAAGCCTATATCACTGCTCACAAAGCCGAGTTCGACAAGGCGTTGGAAGAGGATCGTCAGGCTATGGCCAAGGAAATGTCTGGTTCTTTGCTCGGCCTCCTCGATAATATGGGGGGAAAGAAGGCACATGAGACGGAGGATGTCACCAAGACCGCTGCAGGCGGCGGGGAAGGGCAGACGAAGCAATGATATTGGTCGTGGTAGGCGGCTGGAAGCCTTCCGGCGGAATGGCAAAGAGGTACAGTAGTGGTGACACTATTTCATATAATTTACTTCACTCCTCTCATCCTTTCTCGATCGTCTGAGCCGGGTATGCATCCGACTCGATAGGTCTTGCCGTTTCCCCACCGCGTATTGTACGACCATATATGACATGCACTGAATTAAGCCACGCAACGTTTGCAGGCTGATAGGGTTCATTCGATGGAGGTTCACAATCAGCTCGTACTTTGAGTCCTCGCAATTGCAATTACCCCTCCGCTACCCTCTTTCCATATCTGGAGTACAATACATGATCGCGACAACCTGAGTGTGGACCACTCGTATTACTACTAGGTGCATGTAAACTCGGCAATTGTCGCACTGCTCCGTGACTTGCCTTCGCCCACAGTGTGGCCTTGATTAGTGTGAACCTATCCTTGATTCTCACTGGGAGGCAGTGTTACCCATGTCCAAATCAACGTCGGACACGGACGAGTTCTATACTCAAATACACCGTCGCATGGTCGAAAGTGGAGATTGGGAAAGGTGTGTTCGATCTGTTCTGGGATGTCGCCAAGTTCCTATGTTATACGCTCTCAGAGTTCTGCGTTTGCTCTCATGCAAGCTTTCGGAACATGGGTGGGTAGACGAGATGCGTCACCGTGCAAGAGGTACGCTTGGTTCTTCTCTTGGGACGGGGCGTCACTATTGACGAATGCACAGAACGCGCGGGGTCGTTGGATGCGCTTTCCTTCCGGGCAATATTGGAGGAGATATCCCCTCCTGCACAAGGTGAGCAAGCATGTGTGCTAGTAAAACGCGCCTAAGATGACTACAGCCAGCATACCTCCGGCTGTGAAACGCGAGGTAATGAACGTACTCCGGCAATACGTCAAGGACCAGTTTGAAAAGTGAATGTAAATGATGTTCGCTGTGTCATCTTATATCCCGGTATAAAGTGCATGTTCTAATTGTATTATTGATGAGGATTACATGGTGATATGCTCGAGAAAGATCATGACTCTTTGTGTGGGTTTCCTGCAAGTGACTGCTCTCCCTCGCCAGCCGCCGACATTTCCTCTTCCACGATTTTATCCGCCAAGCTCTTGATCTCCTCCGGGTCCGGGCGTATTTTCTCCATCGCCTGCGCGTATATTTCTTTGCCAACACCCAACGGCGCCCTCTCCCACGTCGTGACTCTGATACCAACACCGGGCATTTGGTGTTTCCGTATGTAACGAACCCACCTCTCGACGATGACGGGGTCTGCGTCCCATGCCTTGATGACCCGCTTATGTACCCGTCGCTCAAAGTTTTCCTGGCTTTTCTTGTGGACAAACGGCCCACGGAGGACGGTCCACATCGAACGCTGTGTCGGCAGTGGTATAGGTCGCGTCGCGGGGATGCCCAGCGCGCTCGCGGCATGCCCGGCGAAATGCGCAAAGAGATCGAGCGGGTAGTGGTGATGCGCGCGCAGGTGTATTTCGGCGACAGGGATACCGTGTGTGCGAGGAATGGTCGTCGGAGGGTACAGTGCTCGGCCCGGGATAACCATGGAGGCGATGTCCGCCTCGGACAGCACGACTGGCGCGTCGTCCACCTTTGGTGTGGGTGGTGATCTAGTTCATGCGTTTGGTGCCGCTCAATAAAACGAGAAAAAATATGACACGTACGCAGAGCTCGTGCTGCTGTACTGCGCGCATCTCCTGAGCGCTGTCCACGACGTGGGCGACGACCGGGCGAGCATATTGACGTGAATGTGTCGGTAGAGAATCACTCGAGGTCTCTTGGACGATCCGGCAACTTCCGGATTGCTTAAGACCAACGCGCGCGTACTCAGCACGTTTCAACAACACCACGATGAGCTCGCATGACAGTGATCCATTCTATCTGAGGTATGTAACGCGGAAGGGTCTACTTTTGCGCGGTACTAATCTCTTTCCAGATATTAGTGTGTATTCGCACCGTTAAAGCGATACAAAAGCTGAATAACACGCGTAGCACGGGCCATTCAGGCAAACACGGTCACGAATTCCTCGAATTCGAGTACTCGCATGGTCGTTTGCGATATGCAAACAACTCCAATTACAGGAACGACAGCCTCATTCGCAAAGAAAGTGTGTGGGCAGTACCTCTTTTTTTTTTAACCCTTAATTCATCACGCCTCTTTCAGTGTGGGTTGGCCCTTTGGTGGTCAAGGAACTCAAACGTATCGTCGAGTCTAGCGAGATCACCAAGTAGGTGCCCCGCTCCTTCGCTGAATCACTCATGTTCATGCTGCCACAGGGAAGATGACACCAACTGGCCAAAAAAGAACATCGTCGGAAAGCAGGAGCTTGAAATCCGTATTGGCAATGATCACATTGCCTTTGAGGTTCGTGTCTATCAGAGCGGTCGAGAAGGGTATTGACGGTCAGCAGACTGCAAAAATTGGGTCCCTGGTCGACATCCAGGACAGCGAGGACCCAGAAGGGCTCCGCGTCTTCTACTATCTTGTGCAGGATTTGAAGGTATGTGCTCGTCTTCTCTATCTCGAATTTTTAATAACCCTTTTCCCAGTGTCTCATTTTTTCACTCATATCTCTCCACTTCAAGATCAAGCCTATCTAAAGTTGTTATCAACGAATGCTGTGTTTTGAATCGTGCTATGGCTTCTCTGTTACCTCTGGTTGCATGAATGAATCATGTGGCTGATGTCAAGCTTTCGGTCCATACGCAAGATAGTGCTGTATGTCTTTTACGAGGTAAGAGAACTCACTTGGAAGGCTTCTATACGCCATAGTGACCATTTGTTTCAGACTTCATTAATAAAACTTTGCTTCTCTTTTGCCCCATCATTACAGAAAAGACATGATGTTCAATAGTATGATTTTCATCGATTGAATACTAGCCAGATGGCGCTTAACCTTCACCGACAGAAACTTACCTTTCGGATATAGGGGTAATATAAGCTGCCCTACCTTGATCAATGTTTGCTACCACCTGTCATTATGCACGCTTTACTCATGTGATCAATGGTGGTTTGACACATGCCTCACGCGTCACCTTCGCGTTCACCCTCTCCATTTACGATTCCGAAACGTGTGTTTGACATACATCAGTACAGAGTAACTATTTTTCTGTTGCATCTAGAGACGACTCTAGTTCTCCATCCTGCACTCGGCGATAGCATTGGGCCACATGCACGCATCGTCGCCTCCCGTTAAGATTTGCTCGTAGCGGTTGTTCAAGGAGCATGTCTTTGCAAGATTTCGCTGTGCAATGCGAAATTCCTAATTCTAATATTTTTGCTCATCTCGGCGAGGTATAGACAGCGACATCCCATTTCGAGCATGTAATAATGGATATACTTTGCAAATACGGAAGGAAGGCTTTTCTACGATATACGACGCCTATCACGACAAACCTTATCTCGGGATTCCAACAACACTGGACCAGTGTAGTCTCTGATATTACGACGATCATTCAAGATATGGGTACGCTCTGCAGTTCTAATGCTCACCCCCTTTTTCCAACACCACCGCAACTTTCGCCTGATTGGACAAGAGTCCTCGAACTTCCTTTGCGGTTCTTGCATCGTCTCTGCCGTGCTGACAACCACTGCCCCATGAGTTCCTCTTGTTCGCAGTTGAAATGTATATTTTGGGCTCCCGTCTCATCATCATCCCCAATTGTGGCAACTTCTCCAACTTGATCTGTCGTGCATAGCAACTTTCTGGGATCGACGGGGCCATGGAGCGTTATAGACGGGTTTTCGTGCGCGTCTCCCGCCGATTCGCTTATCCATTCTGTTTTAATCATTCTCTGAGGTTCTAACGGCAGGTCGGCCATCCAGGTTCGACACCACTTCGTCAACGCTCGACAGGTATTATCTGACTGCACGATCAGTGCGCGAAAGTTGTACACTCTCGGATCTTCTATCGCCTCGTCCCAAGTTGACAGCGACGGCGACCCGGTGTCCTGTGTCGTGTCTGGCGCCGGGCTACTTAGCTCGTGTTCCCCTAGTGTCACTTCCTCGAGGATTTGGGTGTTGGTCTCACGTGCGCCTGGATTTGCCCGGGTTAGAGCGTCGAATCTGTCGCTCGCTTTTCTTGGTCGATTCGGGGCCGCAAACTCCGCCGCCTCGAATCTGCGCTTCTTGCTGGAATGCAAAGGTGATGGGGAGACTCCTGAAAATATTGGCGATTCATATATGCCTCTCGAATTCGCGTTGGAAGCGGCACCCGCTCTGTTGACATCGCAAGGGCAATCGCTCGACAGGCACCGCCTGAAGACGACAACTGCAGAGGAATTCGAAGACGGATCCGGAATCCAGCCATGAGGAACGTCAGGAAGTCTGGGGTGGACCTCGGGGCTGAAGAGCTTTGTATCCAAGCTTGTTGGCAGTAGTGTCTCTCCGTCATTCTTCTTGTCCAAGTTACCGAGACCCACGTTAGTATGTCCGAAGCCATGTGCAAGCGAGGCCAAGTCGGCGACTTCGCTCTGAAGGCGTGCTTGCCATGTCACGTGCTGCATCCAGAGATTGTCTCCCACCGTGGCGACGCAGAGAAAGACGGCCTTGGCGAGATTGTTCTTGAACAAGGTTTCTCGACTAGATGCCCCTGGCCACTCCATGAACGTCGAGTGAAATGGCTGAGAACGCGAAGAAGACGTACCGCGACTACGAGGGACGCGCGGGCGCGTTTGAGGTGGTTTTCAGCATCTTCACAGGAGGCGAGAGCCTTTGTCGCTGCGCCGAACAAGCCATCCGCGCTGCACATCTCGCAGAGCGTGCAAGTCCGGCTCTCGCGGGCTTCTGAGCAGTCATCTCTTCTATGCCACTGCCGCATTTTCTCGACGCTAGATAAGAGGTCCGTGGCGTAGTTGCGGTGATCCTTGAGAAAATCCTCGCAAGCAGCGAATTCTCTGAGAGACATGGTCGACTTTGAGGACTTTGAAGGCATAGTAGGTCAAGGGCACTTGGGAAACTGTAGGAGTCGATAAGAGGTCGAAAAGACGAATGTTCTATTTTAACGCCGTACGAAGTAGAGTGAAAAAGAAATGTGTGGATTAGAGAAACGTTTGATATGATTCTAATGCGGAGGCTGACTAGCCCAGGAGCCAGGTTGTCGTGCTTCAATGTTGGTGTCAGCCACCATCGGGATCGTTCGAATAATCAACGCACGATGAAGGTGTACTAGAATACCATTTGAGTGTGTTGGGGACTGGCAATTTGTTGCAGGGCAACTTGCAAAATGTTAGCGACGACCCTCGATTGAAAGTTATGCAGTTGAAATCACTATCATCATGACTGCGACCGCGCAGACTGGCAAACAACGCACAGTCGGAGAGATAACAAATACTAGTCTGGGGAGTTGTCAATAGCCTCACACTGTACCGAGGTGAAGATGAATAAAAATCAACGCATGGTCTACCTATGTTCGACTTATGAAGAAGATGTTGGGTTGGAGTAGGGAATGGGAGGTATATGTACGTGGTACCGACCTGTGCTATGGTCACGGAAAGTCGAAGGAAATCAGCGATATGTCCACAACAAGAATGAAGATCAACCTACTCATGCACTCTGCGTGAACCCCGCCTGCTTGCCTGCGAAATCAAACGTAATATAGACATTCTCGAGAAGATAGACCACGATGCTGGTTAAAAGATGAAATTCAGTGGACAACCGGCAAATCAGTGGAACCCAAATCCATTGCCGCATCACTGGCAATGCCACTGAGGCAAACAGAAGCCACTCGAAACTGACTCGAAGCGTTTAGTGGTTGGAATGGCCATGCCGTTCCCCTCCATAGTGGCCTAAGATGCGGTAGCAGCTGAAACAATTAGTGCGATAATGTATGCCGCGGCGAGGAGGTGCATTCTCCCCGAGAGAAACGGAAAAACTTGATAATAAAGCTTGAGCGTCTCGGGCCTCCTTAATAGTTTTCCTACCGTCGGTTGATCATATCGTTGGAAGTACATGCATGATCTAACTTCCAGGTGTGAAAAAATCATATGAATATTCGGAACCGCAATTACATCGATCAAGAAACCTCAACTTTAGCCACCACTTTGTCCGAGTTGCATCGTCCAAATGAATCAGCGGAGCTCTTTTTCCTTCTTGATAGTTGGACTTGGTAAAGTCTCCACAGGGTCAAATCTGACTTGAGACGATGCTACTAGTACAAAGCCTGAGCACTCGATAATTCTTGAGAAATGTCTGCTCCCACCGTTGAGATACCAGGGCACCCGGTGGCGTACGAGTCACCGCGCTATAGCCATGTACCCGACCAACGATCCTTGCAGTTTCCGGACGGTCATAGTGCGAGATCACCAAAACCGCGGCGAGGTCATGACGCGGCGGCCAAAAAAAAAACGCGGTGGATTAAATGTGCAGAATTAACATCATACCAAAGTTCTTGATGTGCACGAGTAAGCTGCGACACTCGAATCCCATGACGAAGTTATCAACAGTTGTGGCGAAATGTGGGATTGTCACATCGAGACCCAGGAGGATCTAGAGGCGCGTCTCGAGGTGCTTATCTGGGCAGCGACACTCATGCGTGGCGTCGGAAGCTGGGACGGAAACGAAGCAGAATATGGTGCCGATTTCTTCACGTAGGTGCAGCCCGCTAACCCTCAAAGTATCTGACCCTCGTGTTCAGTGCGCACATCGTAACGTCGGTACTGTTTGTTCCCTCAGTCTGCGTGTACTTGTCGATGCATCCCAGACAAGACTGCTTCGAGCACACTTCCTGACGAGGATCCGTCCACCTGTGCACTCCCTTTTGCGGCGTCGCCGTTTGCAGTGAGTCCGAATCCATGGTTCCCTATCTTTGCTGATGTGGTCGTCCACTCGAATGAACACCTCAGCAAAGTGCAACGTGTACTGGCGCGCTTCAACGCGGGGTACAGACACCATAAGGCAGGTTTCATCGTCGACTCGTCGATTAAGGATGGTGTGGATGTCGGCCCCGAGTACGATGATTTGGACGGGTCATTGTTCTTGCGTATTGCTTGGCTTGCCGCATCAGTGCTTGGATGGGTCACTAACAGGGGGGTAGCCCGGGCGTATGGAATTACCAAGAGTTCCAGAGGGCTGCGTTGGAGGAGCTGGAGTTGTTGAAGAGTCAAGGGGGAGCCTAAAGGATATGAAATTGCACCGTATTGTCTCACATGAATATGTACATAGCCTTGCTGTACGGTGTACTGGATCTTCTGATCCATTCAGCCTGGGAGTCGGTTAAGTAAACTTGCTGTGTTCGACAACGCGACGCGATCACGTGTAAAGATCTATGATTACATAATCTAAACAGAGAAAACAGGTTGTTGTGGTTCAACTTTTAGGACTCTTTTGGTTGCCCTCTGCCACTCAGACTCGATGGAGGTCACGTTTGGCGGGAAGTACAGGCTCGAGGAGGAGATCGCCAACGGTGGCTGCGGTGCGTATATGGCCCGTACACGTGTCCCCGACACTGTCTCATCTCTAGCAGGCTCCGTCTTCCTCGGCGTGCACACTATAGCCGGCAAGGAAGTCGCCATCAAGCTCGAACCAGCCATTCCCCGCTCACTCACTTCACCTCTCCGCCAGGAATCCAAGGTCTACAAGTCACTCATGGGAGGTCCAGGTGTGCCCTGGATCATGTATTCTGGCAAACAAGGCGACTACAATGTCTTGGTCATTGATCTCCTCGGACCCTCCCTGGAGGATCTCTTCAAGCTCTGCAACAGACATTTTTCTCTCAAGACCGTTCTTCTGCTCACAGATCAACTCGTGCGTATTTTTTCTTTGACCCACCGCCACACCAATATTAATGCGCTCCCACCCCTTGTATCCACGCTTATTTCCCGTTGCCTAGCTATCTCGTTTAGAATTCATTCATTCGCGCTCATTTGTACACCGCGACGTAAAACCTGCCAATTTCGTCATGGGCCTCCCATCAACGCCAACTGCTTCCATCGTCAATGTCATCGACTTTGGTCTCGCCCGTCGCTTCAGGGATTCTAAAACGGGCGAACACATCGACTATAAACAAGAGGGAAAGCATGGCGTTGGAACGAGTCTGTTTGCTAGTTTGAATGCTCATCGCGGTGTTGGTCCGTCCTATCTATCCCCGTAGTTAATAGCCGACTTACCGGTCAACTTAGAGTGCGCTCGTCGCGACGATCTCGAGTCACTTGCCTATATGCTCATTTATTTTTTACGTGGAACGTTACCTTGGCGAAAACTACGTGCACCGACCGTTGCACAAACCTGGGAACTCATCTTGCAGGCCAAATTAGACGCCCTTGCACCCCTGCTACCTGAATCGCCCCCGGATCATGTTTGTCAAGATCAGATGGATAAGAAGGAACAACAACGTCACAACGATACTCCAGAACCAGAAGAAAACGGGGAACATGACTCAGTACACTCTAGTACTGAAAAATCTCGACCACTCACCGTCCGTACTGCCTCGCGCCATCCTCATACGCGTTTACATTCGCAACATCGTACTCCTCGACGCTCTTCTTCGAGAGCACAGTCTCCGTTACGCCCATCGGAATCACCTACCCCCTCTCCGTTACGTCATCGCCATCATCGCAAACAGTCATCGGCTTCTTACTACTCAGACGCCCAGCAAGACTCGGACCCCTACTTGCCATTACCAACAATTCCGCTGACGGCCACGTTGCCTGTCGAATTTACCCTCTTGCTTACATATGCCCTGTCGCTCTCATTCACCGATCTTCCTGATTATGAAGGATTGCGTGACATGTTCAGAAACTTAGGCCGTCGTTCGGGCGTGCGGTACCCCGATGAATGTGTAGAAGGCGACCGGATTGTGACCGAATTCGATTGGGTCCGCAAATCGAGAAAGGGAGTTGAGCACTACCGCACTCATCGATTTCGAGTCTGCGAGGCATGCAGTGCCGCCGCCCATGGTATCACAGAGAGACAGTGGCGCTAGTTGGCAAGACATGCTAGGGGGGGGGGGAATCGTTTGATATGTTGTCTCAGTTGTCCTGCTGTTTGCTGGACTGCCCGCTGGCATCCCTCGAGCGCCAGTTGTGATTTATTTCTTCTCGCGAAAGGACCGGGTCTTTGTTTCACTCGATCTTCATGGCAGTTTCCCCTCTACTGATGGAAGAATGTTGGGGTAAGTTTGTTTTTGATTCAATTGTGTGGATGATTTAAATTTTCAATAATCAGGCGCGTCAAAGCTGACACTTCTGTATCACTCCGATGTTTGCCCGTTCTGCGGCCCCATGCTATTCTTCCCAGCCGCTTTCGAACCTTTCCCATCCCTCGCGGTCGTTGTCATGTCTCCGTTTTCATCTACCCTCGTATGTGCTGCAAGGGATCTTGAATGTACGCTTGTCGTCGCTAGATTAACGTTGTTTGTACGCTCTCATGTTTTTTTTTGTTCCTGTTCACATTTTCTGTGGTATCAAGGTAGTGTGTTGGTGGAATTCTGTTTTACTTTTCCCCTGTCTCTGTTGAGGTGATGTGTTCCGAGTTAACCTTTACAATCGTGATGAACCTCTACCTTCTGTTTTACTTGTCTTACTTAAGTCGGACAAGGCATAGAGTAGCTTCGACCTACCCCTATACCCAAGAGGCTGTGGTTTTCCTTCAGTTGCTCTCACCACAATTAGTTTGCATGCTCCAAGAAGGCTGTATCACACCGCCATGCTCATCAGAAGGGCACAATAAGGAGCCGAGTCACAAGGTAAGTGCGTCGGACCGCAATCTGTTGGGTTCGGTAGTAGGCCAACGTTAGGCACTGAGCGGCTGCCAAGTTTACTGCGGCAACAATGGCTGTTCCACAGGATTAAATACATTTGACTTGGCAGGGGCTGAACGGCGTGTCACGGCCGCTGCTGAAACAAGTCCTATTTCGGAGTGTTGGACATATGGGAGGTCAAGCAGGTATTTTTGTATTCGGATTAACCATGTGCAGTCTTTCAGAGAACTCATTGGCTCAGAAACCTTCAAATACGAAATGGTTATGACCACTCTTTCCCTGTTATATAAAGATGTGTGCATCTCGGTATGTACACAATCCTGTGCAACTCTTGAAAAGTACAAAACACCCCGTTGCCAATTCTGATATAGCACTATCTCTAGCCCCACTGAATGGCCTTTGGTGAGGAGCATCTCTCTGAACCATGGTTGGGTTCCCCCAACCAGGACGACACTGTGACCCTCAACGAGCGCCGGCGCATCGCTATAGGAGTGCTTGACAATGTCACTTTCTCGTGATTAACTACCAATTTAAATAATTTCTCGTTCACCTGATGCTACGTCCTCCCCAGTCGATTCCATGTTAAGATTTGCTTGGTAGCAGGCGTTGGCTTCTTCACGGATGCGTAAGCAAGTCTGGCTGTCTCATGACTATATTCTGACTAGCTCTGATTTTTCTAGTTACGATATTTTTACCATTAGTATTGCCGCGACCATGCTAGGATATGTATACGGTCATGATCAATTGCAGAGCGGTCTCAGTATGCATACCCTATTATCCCTTCCTGAAAATGCTAACAACATACCGTTCAGCTACACTCACTCCCTGGCAAATTGCAGGTCTTACGCTGGCCAGTTCTGTCGGAAATTTGATTGGGCAGCTCTTGTTTGGGTGGCTTGCGGATATGCTGGGTCGAAAGCGCATGTGTGAGTGACATGCCATCTTGTGTGCCTCGGACCATTATTTATTGTTCGTTGATGTAGACGGCATCGAGCTTATAATTATGATCGTCGCTACCTTTGGACAAGCTGTCTCTGGCCAGGGACCAGGTATAAACATTATCTCTACCATCATCGTCTGGCGCATAATTGTGGGTGTCTAGTCCTTTTGTGACTTATAATACCAAACACGAGTCGACTAGCTCGGCGTTGGCATTGGGGGTGATTACCCATTGAGTGCCATCATTTGCTCTGAATTTGCTTCCACCAGAACTCGCGGTCGCATGATGACTGCCGTATTTGCCTTTCAGGGCTTGGGCCAACTCGGTATATTCGATACCACTCGAATTCCATCCCCACATTGATGGTTTGTTAGTCGCTTCTCTCGTTGCGCTCGTTCTTGTGGCCGCATTGAAGGACTCGGACACCAGTACCCCAGGCTTGGAAAATGGTGTGGACCATATCTGGCGGATTCTCTTCGGCCTCGGATGTATTCCTGCAACGATCGCGCTTTATTTCCGTCTCACTGTTCCAGAGACACCTCGATTTACGATGGACATTGAACGCCATATCGGTCGAGCAACTCGTGATATTCAGAGCACCCTAGAGGCCAGAATGTACAACGTCTACGTGGATGATGATTCGTTTTATGAGCCACGCGTTGCGGCTCCTCGGGCATCTTGGAGAGATTTTGTCGCCTACTTTTCAAAATCGCAGAACTGGAAGGTTTTGGTTGGCACGGCATATTCATGGTTTGCACTCGATGTGAGAACATGGGACGGACCCTATCCACTGTATGCTGACTCGTATACAGATTGCTTTTTACATCCTCACTCTTCAAAATTCCTCGATCCTGCGGTCCGTCTACTCTGACATTGTTTCCAACGATGTCTACAGGAGTCTATACAGTCTCTGTGTCGGGAATGTAGTCCTAATTGTCGGTGGTTATATTCCGGGGTTTATCGCGTCCTTTCTACTCATCGATATTTGGGGACGCAAGCCAATCCAGTTGATGGGGTTCATCATTCTTACTATTCTATTTTTCATCATGAGTATGTTACATAATGGATCCCTTGTATTGGGTACTGCAGGCTGACTTTTCACAGGCTTTGACTATGATCGGCTATCTGGCAATGGCGAGGCATTCATGGCTCTCTACTGCATCGCCAATTTCTTCCAAAATTTTGGCCCCAATACTACTACGTTCATCATTCCAGGAGAGCTTTTTCCCACTCGCTATCGCTCCACTGCATACGGCATATCTGCTGCGTCTGGTAAGCTCGGTGCAGTCATTGCGCAAATCTTGTTCGCAGCCTATGGAGTGAAGAATGTGTAAGTCTCACGTGCCTTTTTCTATGTGGACCGTCTTGTCTCACAATAGGGGTTGTGTAGCTTCAAAGTGCTTTCTTTTTTCATGGTGTCGGGTGTATTTTCGACGCTTTTGATCCCCGAGACGAAACAACGTACGCTTGAAGAGCTTTCTAATGAAAAACAAGAGGCGTACATTATGGGGCCTGTGGATTAATGGAATTCCAAGAATGTTTGCCTTTACCTATTGATGATGACAATTGAATGCTATTATGCATGCTCCAACATTTTTTATACCTATACCCTAAATTATTCACTAGTACAGTATTAACAGACTTATATGTACTTCATAGTATACATATGTATGTAGATCATAAGTACTATACCTCAGTTCCCTCTCTCACTCACTGATTATCAACCAGGATGCCTTTGGCACCCTGATTCATGCACTGGTACATTGTATCATTCCTGCAGGTGACTTGTGTTAGCACCATGTATAATTGTAGTATTAGATGGCTGAGCTCAGCAGAGAGCAATCAATTGGTCTACTTCAGTCTTCAGAAGAGGCAGAGTATATGTACATACAATACATCAGTAAACCAACCTTTGATGTGTGTATGCCACCCCACATTTGCCTTAATGCAGATAGAAAGTGGCAGTAGAAACATGTGATGGCAATTGCAGAGCACATGCAAGGTACTGTAACTTGAATGCTTGTTAGATGTGCTGAGCTGAGCAGAAAGTGATTAAAAGAAGGTAGAAAAGTGGTAAGTATAAGTCACACAAGCTTTTCACATAGGAGAAATCACTGTGAATGACTTCAACAATTGAAGATAGCAATCAATCACTCTTCATAGTTATGCTTGTTTTCCCAACAGGCAGGGTGAGAAATACAGTAGCTAGAATAGAAGGAAATGAAAGATGTGAATCTGCTAGCCAGAGTGCACTTACTGTTTGCATTAACCTGATTATTTTAAAAGAGTCCCACAAGGATTGAGAAAGCACCATGAGCAACTGTCATGATTGGAGAGAGCAATCAATCAGTTGAGTTGCTCATGTTTGCAACAGGCAAAGTGAACAACAGTAAGAAAAAAAGGAATCATTTGCATGGATGTGCTGGTTGCGAGTCCTGCAAGGATTGCTACAGGGAAAGTTGTGCGTGCGCGCTCATATTGAGAAGCGTGAGAAGTGTGATCAATCGCTCCACCAGTTTCACAAATTCTTCCGAGTACTGATGCGCGGAACTGAAGCGTGCCAAAAGTCACGTGGGCGGTAGCGACGTGTGCTTTTTATATCTTAGATTACCCTGCCCTTGGCCTTAGGCTTTAGGTCTGGCGACATGTCTACCTCTGTTAACATTCCATTCACGATCAACGAACGTGTCCTGTGTTATCATGGACCACTCATTTACGAAGCCAAGATTCTGAAGACCGAGACATGGGACGAAACCAACACGAAACTTGCTGGCGTCGGTCCACATTTCTTTGTGCACTACAAAGGATGGAAGCAAACGTGAGCCTGCGGGAACCTTCTACGCTGTCCCCCGCAGCTCGGCAGCAAGAAAGGCTGTCGGACTGATCAGCGACGTGCTCATTATAGGTGGGACGAATGGGTCCCTGTAACACGTCTCCTCAAATTTAACGAGACCAACGTTGCGCTTCAAAAAGCACTCTCAAGCCAGGCATCTCAGGCAGCCTCTTCTTCTGCGGCGGGCAGCAAAAAAGGCACAGGGGTTGGCGGCGCAGCTGGTGGAAGTAGCGGGACTGGGACTGGGACTGGAAGGGGCGGGAGAAAAGACGGGAGGGGAATGAAACGTGGTAGGGACGAGGTGAGTCGCTTTTCTCTCTTTCGAGGCCGACCTGCATTAGGTGGACACGTCCTGTGCACAGTCGTGGACTCGCTGTCAGACAGGATGTGTCTGCTGGCTCACCACTATTCGGTGTGATGATTTGCTGACTGGGATGTGCGGATAGGATGAAAACAGTCGGAAACCGGAAATGAAACTTAATGTGCCCGAAATGTTGAAAGTGCTTCTTGTGGATGATTGGGAAGCTATCACGAAAAACAACCAGGCATGTGGATTTTTTTCAATCGGTGTCTATTTCTCACTTTGAGTTCTTCTACTTCCCATCTCCACCTTACTTTTTGTGGGACGCAGTTGGTCCCACTTCCTCGGACGCCAAACGTTGTAGAAATTCTTCAAGAATTCAAAGATCACGTCGCAAAGATGGGTAAGCAGACAAGGTATGATGCCGTTTCGGTCCTCATTGCTACGTTACCCACTCGGTCTCGAATAGTCTGCGTGATCCTGACCTCGTTCTCCCTACGATCATCTCCGGGCTCACCGTGTACTTTGACCGCTCTCTCGGCGCCAATTTACTCTATCGCTTTGAGCGTCCTCAGTATGCGGAAATTCGCAAGGCATATGTGACTGGTCCCAAAGTGCTTGTTGGACAAGAAAAGGACATGAGTGCGATCTACGGGGCAGAGCATTTGCTGAGAATGTTGGGTGTGTTCATAGTCTTGGCTGATCAACTAACGTTTCATGGCATTATTGATGAGGCTTCCCAGTGAGTTTGCCACAAATGGTTACGAGTTCGACGATGGATGCGGAGAGTATTGGGCTAGTCAAGGACTACGTAAACGAGCTGCTTTCGTGCGTGTTATACATCCTAACTTGCGCGAGTTGGGTTGGCTCACTCGAAATATAGTTTTCTTGTTGCCGAGCGTGATAGGCTGTTTCTCTCAGAGTATCAAAGTGCCAGTTTACAGTATCAGAATATCTCGCGATCGTAATTTATCTTCACTCGCATGATCATGATCCCCTGCTGTGATGTCATACTCCAAACGAGAAAAAAGATCGCTCGCTTGCTTTCAACATCCTACGCCGCTTCCTACGCCGCTTTTCGCAATAGCATCCATCATTTCAAATGCAGCCCGCGTAACTCATACAGCAAGTGTCCTCACTGCGATAGATGTACGTTGGCGAGGAGATTCCTGAGATGAAGGTCAAGTAAGACGATCCCGAGAAAAGTTTCAGCCTCAATCTGAGTAATGTCATGGTAGAGCTGGATCACTATCGTATCATCTCACAAATAACTTTCTGCCTCTCCCAGCTCTTGCACTACCCACCCTCCCCGTTTCTGCCTGGTAGACCCTGTACGCCTCTCGTAGATGGTCTGGGGACAGAGGTCCAGTATCGCCTCTGCGTGCCTGTACGGCTCTTGCTGTCGGAATCAAGTTAGGTGACTCGAAACCAAGGGCAAACTTGTATTATACCTTTCTCCACCATTTCACCAACAAACACCTTTGCAAAGCCGGCGACTATCTGAGCAACTGGCTGAGAGACTTGTTGTCCTGTGGTTTGTTGTATTACCTTTTGAAACAGGAATTCGTTTATCTGGAGCTTAAAAGATAGCAGCATGTCTTACTCTTCTGACAGCCTGCTTGGGAAGTGCGTGTCGTCTGTATGCCTCGAAACGGTCATACTGGGCTGGACTGAAATTGTCCATCAACACCCTATATTGTTTGACCGAGTTAGGTGGATCCTCAGCAGTTTTGAAAAAACAGACTTGAGATTATCCTTGCTCTCGCTTTGCCATGACAATTGCGCCGAGTAATCGTCGTCTGCCATCGCTGGTAACATTTCATCTTCTCCTTCTCCGTCTTCATCTCCGGCGGGTCCTACTTTCGGAACGGCTGCATTACCAGCAGCTGTAGTGATGGCACTATTTATAGCAGTGGTGGAGGTCACTCCTCCAGGTAGTGTCGTAATGGGGGTAGAAGGACCAGCTTCGTCGCCGCTGTCCATGCCAGCATCGGTTGCACCAACAATGGCACCGTCTGAGAAGGATTGGCTTGCAGATGTTGGCGTAGGAACTACTGGGGCAGGCGTCGAAGTTCCAGCGGCAGACACGGTGGGGTTCGACCATTGTACGGGCGTAAACTGTGCGCCACTCGCGGGTCCAGCAGATCCTCCAGATATTGCATTTGCTGCACTGGCTTGGTGATATAGAGTACCTGAACTAAGAGCAGCAGCCCTTGGCTTCCTGCCACGCTTTGCGCCTCGCCCGCGGGCCGGCGGTGTTGGTGTCTGGGGAACGGCGGTGGGAGTGATCTGGATAAACGGCGTCGGGGTGTTGTATCCGGGAGTGGTCATGAGGACAGGTATGCAACGCAAATACAAGTAAACACGATCTCGTCTACGCGTTTAGCTTGCGCGTCGATCTTGAAGTCATCTATCCATCATGGACCACTTCCCTACGAACTGGGGTCGCCCCGTAACTAGCCTTCCTGTCATGAGTGCCGATCCCGACTTATAGTTAATTGCAGAGGAACGATACTATTGACCCGTATGGGACATACCCACTTCACTCAAGACCCAATAATCAGCCCAAGGACACATTCACGGATAGAGTCCAACGCACGCAGCAGCCTATTGTTACCGGCACTAGCGTGCTCGCCATCAAATTCAAGGACGGTATCATGATGGCTGCCGACAACCTCGGTACGTTCATGCCATCTTCGTGTGCACGGGCCCACTCAGTCCCGCAGCATCCTACGGCTCGCTCGCGCGTTTCAAGGATGTGCAGCGTCTCCAAGCCGTGGGGGACTACACCGTCATCGGTGCAAGCGGCGACATGTCCGATTTTCAGTATATACAACAAATACTCGACGATGTTGCAGTCGAGGAGATCGCCGCACAGGACGGACACGAGCTCGGCCCAGTGGAAATACACGAGTATATGTCACAGGTCATGTACGGACGGCGTTCAAAACTTGATCCTCTTTGGAACTCGCTTGTCATTGGTGGGTTCAAGGACGGGAAGAAGTATGTAATAACATCATATATTCCTCAAAGGCGCTAACCCATGGTTTTTATTCAGGTTCTTATCGTACGTAGATCTCCTCGGCACCACTTATTCGGCTTCGACGATTGCCACTGGCTACGGGAGTTACATCGCACAACCCCTACTTCGCAAAGCTGTTGAGGGCTACGAAGATGTGCTGACAGCAGAACAAGCACGAAAAATATTGGAAGACAGCATGCGTGTCCTCTTTTACCGTGACGCCCGAAGTTTAAACAAGGTTCGTACCAATTGTGCACAACATTGCATTCCTAAACAAGTTTTAATCGTCTGCCTAGTACCAACTAGCAACTATCACTGCTGCTGGTGCACAGATTTCGGATTCGCTGCATCTGGAGACGTCGTGGGACTTTGCCGAGGGCATCAGAGGGTATGGGGCTCAGACTCAGTAGCCAGCCTCGTTCTGTCTTCGGTCGTTTCGGTTTCGGTAATACTATGTTCCTCCGCCAAGGCCCATTCCAGAATTATGGACGAACTTGACCCGAATCCCTTGATACCACAAGACTACTCCTAAGTATAGGTACAAGGCAACATATCACGGTCGCTCCCCTTCTCACAGCCGTGAATTTCCATCGCTACCACCGCAACTGTTTCCGTCAACGTTACACATCCACTTCGGATGGGACCAGCTTGTGATATGGCGGCGGCAGCTCTTGCATCACACCGGCATCCTGATGCTGATAAATTCTCGTCGTCCCCAGATCCTCTTCCAAATACGGTCGGAAACGCACGGCGCCACGGTGCATCGGCAACGCCGAATGTCCCTGTCGCAAGTGATTGGTGGGTGGGACGAACATGTCCAGGTGCTCATGTCCGTTGAGACGGTGCGTGCTTGACGAGGCATACCGGCCACACTCGGAGGTGCGGCCATGCGACCCAGTGGACGAAGCGCGGTACATCTCGCTGGCGGAACGCGAGAGCAAGAATGCACGCTTAGCTGAGCGCTGCTCACGGGCGCTTTCAGAGCGGGATAGGGAAGCGCCACCCGGAACCCGCGTCCGTGTAGGAAGTGATGAGGGCGACTGCTCAAACTGCATTTGTGAACTGAGGTGCGATGGTGGATCCGATGATGCAGGTATGTGATGGGCGCGAGGTGACGCATGATACGACTCAGGCTGAGTTGAGGGCAGTGGTATGTTGGAAAGGTAGGTATGAATGTGGATATTGCGAGACGAGCTGGGTTGGGGCTGAGAAAGTGCGGTTGTAGGTGCGGATGCAGTTCTCAAAGGCTCGAACTCCGGGGAGACCTTCCCCCATGCTTCTGGCCGCGTTCTCTCCCCGCATTGTGCAGGAGCCCCTGTACAAACGTTTAGCACATTGCTGTTCTCGAAGGGTCTGGGGACTGTGTCTTGCGCTTGCAGGAGTTTCCGAAGCCGGCGGTGCTTCACGAAGACATAGATGACAATCGCCGCCATCCCCGTTCCACCTACTGAAATACAGACGGCAACTGCGATCGTGAGGCTAGAGCTGGAGCCGGAGCCAGAGGTGTTTGAGAAGGCCCGACCGTCTAACTGCATGTATTGGCGATGGGCAAAGTTGAGGCGAGGCCCGAATGATGTTGAACGTAGATGAGGGGACGAATCACTGGTCCGCGCTGGCCAGCGTCTTGAGAGTGTTACTAGGCTTGCGGCAGAGGGCGTATCAATGGCGCCAACGGTATCATCGCTGATAGAACTCATTAATAATGACCCATGCATGTCGTTGCTACCCGGATGAGATGACCACATGCGTGGAAATAAGCCATAGATGTCCGTCGACAAAGACATAATCCGAGGACTCACACATCGCTAACAATAGCTATCGTTGATGATGAAAGACGAAAGCGCAGAGATACGAAGCACATCCTCCGGTTTAACCATCAGATTAATATGGATTTGCAGGAAAACATACTAATAGCAGCCTGTGCTGATGGCTCTTCTCCGTTCGTAATGGGATGGATACGTTCGCCGAATGACACTGAGCAACTGTACACGCTGCCAGCCACAGTGATGACCAGCTGTAGAGTCTGTTCCTCATCAGGAATAAACCGTTCCCATGGGCTCTGCCATGGGTCACAGGGAATGAGTTGGCCAAAAACGGGCTTGGATAATTTAGGCTGATTCGCATCTGCATCCCCAAATGCCTTAAGCTGGGATGCTTTGACACAATCCTTCAAGCCAGCTGTAAAGCGAGTACAACGGAAGCGTCAAATAAAGGAACGGCAGGAAAGAGGACCGTGAGGCATCGGACTCACAGACTACTGTGTACGTCTCCGGAAGCATCTCAAAGAATGTGCCGAAAGAGTCCAAAAGCGCGATAAAAAGTTGAGTACCTGTACATAGGATCTATTGTCGAGCAGATATTGGCTTGGAGTATCATGACAATCGTACCTGCAGGATGTTGCACAGTCCACTGTAAAGATGATTGTTTACGACCAACAAGAGACACCGTGACGTTGCCTCCCCGTTCGAATGCAAGAATGAAATATGGTCTCTCCCCTGCCAAGGAGATGCTTGTTTTGTCAGAGAGTGAAATGTTCAACACCTCGCACTCCATGAGTTCATGTCTGCTCGGCGTCTATACGATCGGTATCAGTTAATGTATGTCTGGTTGTCAAAACTGGGATCACATACGTCGAATTCACTCTCCAAGCTCCACGAGAGTGACCCATTGACCACCGCATGCCATTGGAAAAAGGCTAGCCACCAAAACGTAAGTACTCCCAGAAATGACGGTGGAAGCCTTAACATCGTATCTGACGGCGTCTCCGCGCGGCCAGGACGGATGACGTTGAGAAGCAGGAATGAGTGCAGTCCTACGAGGGAACGAGACAGGAAAAGAGCCCCGCTGCTCAAGGAAATAAGTATAGACGTCGCGGTCACTCTGGCGCCAGGGGCCAGCCCTGATGTCTCCGACGTGCCAATGGCCAATAAAGGCACGCTGGGAAACCAGACGCACGAAAGTCCCCGTCCGGTGGGATAAAAAAGCCCTCAGGAAGCTGCACGGACACCGTTTTATCAATAACCCGCATAGCTTCGAGATATCTCGGGGTCTTTGAAAAAATTGTCACTAAGATCACTGCCATTCTGTACGTCGATACCAACCAGATCACATTGCCCACATTCTCGCACAGGCCTGGGAACCCTGATGCACTATAAGAGGGTACGCTTCTAGTTAGCGGATAGAAACGATTACTTGAGTAACTCAGTAAACTTAGTGGCAAAAGCTGGATCACGACCTGCGAGGGAAGTAACTCAGGTCGTCATGCATGGATGACCGCACGCACCATGATCATAAGGACAGAAAAAATGGTGATCAGTGCATGATCGATTCTAGCGATCATCAAAAGGATCCAAGTGTAGCATCTCAATCAAACCTAGTGGACTGGACAGTTCATACCAAACAATCAACGCGCGCTGCTAGTCTGTTCAATGAAACGAGAGATGTCATCTCGACACTCAGCTAGTGTTGCCGCGGCTCGGACTCATAGCCGACTTGAGTCATAGCCGAGCCGTTGTGAAGCGAGTTATGCACACGGACCAGTCCATCACGGGGACCGGCTGACCTATCACGGGACCCTTTTGCTTGATAATCATACCTGCTCATGCGCAAGTTGCTCACCTCGACTGATCATTGAGGTTTCAAAGATATAGAGAGGAGCTACACCTTTGAGCAAAGTGAAGGGACAGAGGAAGTAGTCTCTAGTGGGAACTACTTGATGAAATAAAGTGATAATACATAGTTAGATAATGCTAATCAAATATAAATTAGCATATATAATTATGCTTTATCTAACCTGCCCTAAAGCAGATTAGAAACATTGGTGAAAACATTATAAATCAATGTTTTTACTCTAAATA